>JMFS01142262.1:0-23428 GCA_000699545.1 Podiceps cristatus
AACTAGCTCTCTCCTGGCTGAAACCAGGACAATGGTGTATAAGAATCTCACTGTTAGTAAAGTAAATCCCCTGTACTAGACAGACCACATTCCTGAATAAACCTTCCTTGTTGACAGGTCCACAGTCCCTGGTTATCTTCCCCAGCTTTTGAAGAAGGTAGAAACTAACCTCTGGAAACAAGTGCTGAACTCACTCATGAAGCAATGTTCTCATCTGCGCAGAAGAAACAAACTGTCAGCCTGAGGTGGAAAATACATTAGGAAGGACCTGTACAAATGTATGTACATACCTTTTCCAGAAATAGTAAAATACATTCCTGTTGCCTAATGAATAGGATAGAGCTCTGTAAGTCGTGGAAAGCTTCCAAGTTTCCCAAACCTGATCTTTTGGTTCCAGATATGTTTAAGCACATATTAGTGATGTCTGTCACAGCAAGATACTGGTGTACAGTGTTGTGATTCTTGACGAGTTGTATGATTTGCACTGTTGTGTTCATGTTTTGATCAAAACTTCTGTGTTTGAGCAAGGCTGCAGCAGCCTGATCCTGGCCAGCTTCTCGAGCCCTTGCATGAGCGCAGTGCCTGGCTGCATGTGCATGTGCTACTTCCACTCTCTTCAGTTTTGTGCCTTCATTTCCTGCTGGTAATACCAACAATTTTCAAAAATAGGCAACCCCAGGTGATCATAAGTAATCCTTTTACCTGAGAGATGGCTTTAGTTTCTTTGCTTGGCATGTTTGCTCCTGCAAAAGCTTTGGCAAACCTCGATTAGGACTTCTGTCTTCTCATCCTTTCAGCTTCAAAGGGGACCTGACTGCAGCCCATCATCATAACAGGCTATGAAACTATGATAGCAAGTTTACCCAGACAATTAAAATTTTGATCACCAGTTCTTTGTGTCACAGAGCCTTTCTGTCCTTGGCTTGTCAAGGTTGCAGAGTTTCCTTCTTTCAGGGTCTGTGTTGCCATGAACTCAAGGACTAATTGATTCTTCAGAACTGTTGCACTGTGGATGAGTGCATGTACTGACCCTCATTAAGTTGCTGATTTCATCTGTTAATTTTCAAAATCAGAGAAGATAGGATTATGTTGAGTCACCTTTGCTAAGGAACGTTAAACAAATATGAAAAGATTATGTATAAAATTAAAGTAAACCCAAGAAAAGTAGAAAAAAGCCACCGTGCAGCAAAGTTGCAGTCAAGGAAACAATGTTATGACTCAGAGCTAAATTAATGGTTTGCTTCAATTGCATCAGTTATGTTGAACACGTGAACAACAACAAAAAAAGGCGATAGCTAAAAAACACTTACATGGACAAGTTAAGGCAAAACTTAGTGCAGTTACTGGGCTTAAACTGAAATGATGTAAACTATTCCTCAGAAAGACAGACAAATAAATGACATGTGAAACCATGTACATAACGAAGAATTAAAATCTTAAAAACTCACACAAGTCAGGGATAGTATTCCCAGACTGCAGAAAGACAAAATCAGATATTTTGTTTAAGAAAAAAAAAAATGCCTTTAGTATTATACAGGACTTCAGAGTTTCTTGAAAGAAAGAATAATTAATGAACTGGAAGTAAATGAGCTGGAAAGTAACATAAGTTTACCTAAATAGATCCAGGACTTAGAATACCTAATTTTATGGGACTGCTGTACAGTGTTTTAGGGCCTCATGGGAAGTTGCTAGCAAAGATAAAGAATTTAGGAGTTGGTATAGAAAAAAATTGAAGTAAGCAAAGAAATACTTAAGTGGAGTAATGACCCTAGTGACAAGAGAAGTCAGAAGCTACAGGGTGGCTGCCTGTAGAAAGGGAATTCTGTTTGTTTGTTTAAGAGATATCTAAAAGAGTGTGTTTAGTTGTTTTTTTTTTTTTTTTTTTCCTTTTGTTGAATTAAGTATTTAAATTTAAAATATTGGCAGGAAAAATGGTAGATGTGCCATAACAAAATTTGCTGATGGCAGAACCTGAGAAGCATTGCAAACATAAAGGTAGAACTGGAATATCATATAGAGGTGTAGGGCCTTGAGAAATGAAGAAAACAGGGGGGAAAGATGTGATAATACGAAGTGCAAAGTCATGCATTTAGGGACTAATGAGAACATCTGCTATACCATAGCACTTTACAAGGAAGAAATGAAAGGGGGAGGGAATTGCAATGCTTGGTAGTCAATTTTTAAATGTTTTTGAGATATCATTGTGATGTGACATGGAAATGGTGAACATAGTTCTAGGCATATTGAAGAGGCATTTCTGTAGAGAAAGGAGAGTTTTGATGCTGTTGTGCAAAGCACTGATCACATGTCTGGAAGATTGTTTAGAATTCTGGCCACCTCCCTTCATGAGAGATCAATCTTAAACTAGAATTGATGAAGAAAATATCAACTAGAATAAAAAGAGAATGGAAAGCCCATCCCTTGGGACAATGCTAAAAGAACTTGGCTTGTTTGTCATAGAAAACCAAAAACTGGAAGTGTATATGATTTATTACTGTGCACTGAGGAAGTGATAAATACTAGAAAGGAAAGAGCTTTTGAAGCTTAAAGGGCAGAACTGACTTAAAAGCAAATGAATATAAACAGACCACGAATAAAGTTACTCTGTAAATGTAAGGACCCCTCAGAGGCTTGAAAGGGTGCAAATATGCCTGGAAAATCAGATCTGAAGAGAAATTACCAATGGTTCACCAACAAAATGGAAGGAGCTATCCAGTGCAGTTTGAGTTAAGATTTTATGATTTGATTGTCTGGGATTGCACAGGAGTGTAGTCAGTGACCCAAGAAGTTCTTTTATTCCTGTGTTCCTCATTACCCAGGTGATATCAATTGGTGTGAAGCCCCTTGAGCTTTTCTCTGCTAATTAACTGTGCTAACTGCGTAGTAACATACTACGCATCTTTCAGCAAATCAGCACTGCATTATAGGTAATTAAGTTCAGCAAATCTCGCTGCAGTGAGTATTGGCATCTGGGAATCTGTCGTTGTGTCGTTTCTCCTTTTCTCTAAACTTTTAAAGTATTTTTGAAAAGCCATCTTTCTGAAGAAGAATGTAAGTGCATATTCAGAGCGGTTGCCTTCTGTGTATAGTGTAGAAATAATTATAATATAATATCATTGTAGGTGATAATTGCTAAAAATATTGTTTTAAAAAGTTTCACTCTGTATATGGTGTAATTACTTTCAGTCTCTTATTTATTACAGACTGCACAGTTCTCTTTTTGTGATGATTTGTTACATTTGCTTCACGGTGTTACTTCTAATTCTGTTACAGGGTTATTTTTATTCCAGTTGTACTTGCCAAGAAAATAATTTTAAAATAATGTCACTTTTTATTTTCAGAAGTACCAAATTTTCTTAAAAGCAGAGAGAAAGCTGGGTGCGGTCATATAAAGTACAAAAGGGAGCTAACACTCAAACCAAGCAAAAGAGGTTTTAGTTGTGCTGCTTCTGGAAATCCTGCCATAAGGCACAGGGGTGCACCTGATCATTGCATTCCACAAGAGGAAGCTGGTCAGAGAATAGTGTAATTCTGCCTCTCAGAGCAGGGCAATAAATATTGCCAGTTGATGGAAACTTATGGTTCCAAGGTTTTAGAGCCTGGCACTGAGGCTGCTGTTTCATCTGGACATTTGAAACTGGAAACATAACAAGCAATTGTTTCACACATACGTGGTTTGGGTCATGAAATTCTCTTTTTCTCCCTCTGTCAGGCAAAGATAGGAAAGTAGGAGAGAGGACTGAGTTTCTGGATCCTGCAGTGGACAGACAACACGTTCTGATCCAGGAGACGTGCTAGGTAGGCAGTGCCTCATCACATTAATTTTTTTCTTAGTTTGGGGCAGTGATTGCTCTCTTCTATTTCAGGCTCTGTCAGATTAGTTAGTTCTGCATGCTGCTATGGAGTAAATCCCGGGTTGTGCATGTACTTGACTGCACAGCGTGAGGAAGGATGCAGCAGTGAACACAGGGAGCCTGCAACAAGAGGCACCAAATGGAAAGCACTGTGTGATTTCCTGGCATGCATACCTGCTACTGATCTGCTGTGTAACTGCTGATGAAGTAGCCAATTTGACACATGCAAAAGTAAAATTGGATTAGAAGCATACAACTCTGAGATGTGAGCTTGCTCAGACAAGAAAAAAAGCCTGCCGTTTTTCTAGAATACTCTGATTCAATTGTTAACAGTGAAAATCCACATATTAAGAACATTATGATTCCCTCAAAATGCCTGGCTCAGTGAAAATGGGGCCTGAGCAAAACAATGTGACTGCAGTTTTAAAAAACCTTGACTTTTAGAAACGGGGAAGAATTACAAGATTTTCTCGGGAAAGGCATGCTGATAGCTGTATGAAGCCAAATCTTTCTGGTTTTACTAATGTTAATAGTGCTATTAAAATCAGTGTAACTGGTTGTGTGAGTAGGGCAATTAAGATTTGGCCCTATAACCCTGCTTTGTAAACATCAGAGTCACAGAGGTTAATATAATGCTGACTAGCCAATGACAATCTTAAAGCCTTAGTAAAATTAACTGTTTGGAAGGCTGTTCCTCTAAAATGTAAACCAAATGGCTCAAATGAAATGTGAGACGTGCGGAGCAGAGAGAAAATCAATAAACCAGCAAACTGTAAATGATGTGGAAATAA
This sequence comes from Podiceps cristatus, assembly GCA_000699545.1. Taxonomy (NCBI): domain Eukaryota; kingdom Metazoa; phylum Chordata; class Aves; order Podicipediformes; family Podicipedidae; genus Podiceps; species Podiceps cristatus. Next base: position 4,646 of record JMFS01142262.1, read on the forward strand.
CTTCTTTATGTTTCCTGTTTTTGTAGTTTATAGTTAGCATCAGTACATAAACCTAACAGCTTTGTGGAAGGAAAGAAAAGTAAATCCAAATCTATAAAGTGTTGTGATGAGCTCCCCTCTCCTCATTGAATTTTCCATTCTTCTATGAAAAGTTAATTTATTTTTTTTTTAGATACCACTATGTGAAGGTTGGTTAGCAAGTGTTTGGGGGTTCTGGCAAATGTTTATTTTCATGTTTTCTACATTATCTGTACCTTTATTATTTCATTACCGTTTTCCAAAAACAGAGTTTATTGATCCTTAGGAATTTCCATCCAATATTTCTGTTTGTAGAACGAGAAATATTTTTTAAAAATGTACCGGAAAACATTCAAATATGTCAGATTGTTCAGGTTTCTTATAAGGACTTTATGGTGCCTATAATTTTTATGTTCTAGAACATGCTTTAAACAGTCATTCTGCAATCTTTATAATACTGAGGAAGAACAGGGAAATTCAGATCTATCTTAGAGGCATTAACTGATTAGGGATGCATTTTTAGTCGTGACTCCATAAACCCATATAAACCTACACTGGGTGTCTGTGCAATGAAATACCATGAGAGATTGGTACTTAAGAGAATTTCAGAGAGCATTGCAGTATGTGGCCACTGATAGACAGATGACTGTGAAAAGCTATGTTGCGGCCAGGAAGATTGGCCTCTTCCTCATAATTTCAGAACAGAAAAGGGTGATTGGGAAATGGGCAAGCAAGGTAAGTGTATATCACTAGGTGCAGCACTATAAATGTCTCCTCTCATCCATAGTTTTCTTGATTTTCATCTATATACAAGAGAATTGCTGTGCACATTATATATATGCGCGCAGAGCTCTGAGAAGGAAGTGAAGAGGAAAGAAAGGGTTTGGTTGGGTGAAATGTGGAGTGGATAAAAAACAAATCCATCATTCAGCTTCCTCACTCGTAAATTGAGATGAAATGGTTGAGATCTCTCCCAGCTTCCTTCCAGCCCCTTGGTAGAAAGAAATCTATCCGAGTCTGAGGGAAGGTTCATAGGAAGTCTTTGGGAGCTGGCACGCAAGAACAGTGCAGAATGATGGATGTAGAAGAGTTGTTGAGGCAAAGATAAGCAGTAATGCCAGACTTGTTTACTGAACTGTGATTAACAGTGTTGATGCTGGAGAGTGGGGGCATCGCAATCTGTAGGAATAAAATGAGTGTGATATTAAATCGTAGTTAGTAGGATTGTCGCAGGGAGAACGTGCTCCAGGCTGGCCACACCTCATCCTGGTTTGCTTTTTTCTAATGATATGCGAAAAGGACTCAGCCTCAGCTGCAGCACAGATCTTTGCAGTCTTCAGGTCTCTTAAGATTTTTGTGGGAAACCTTCAGAGTAAGGCTCTGGTGAGGCCTGGAAGGATCATAACCTGGCACAGCAAGATCAGGTAGTCCGTGAACCTGCGGAGGGACTCTGCATTTATGTTCTGAACCTGTTAATGGAGGCTTAGGAATAAGGTAACTGGATGAAAAATTTAATTATATCAAAATGAAGTGCCTAACTAAGCTAATTAACTAGTCATGACAGAGATTTTATTCTTAACAGAAGCAGGTAAAGGATTTCTTTTAAGTCTAAAGAATGTGCAAGGTATAGATCAGAAGTAGGAACTCCTGCAGCGAATTTAGCTTACTTCACTAAACACAAAGCATCTGGCAACAGATCAAAGTCTTCTCATATTTATTCAGTTTGATAGTTATTGATTTTTGGTTTTCTCCATGTTTTAATTCCATAGAATGACCATAAAGAATTGTATAAGGACAGGTAGAAAGATGTCCTCATTTGGTGATCTGACTGGACTCATTGAATCCATGTCTCTGGACATCATCCAAGGCCCTGGCTCACAGGATCCTTCATTTGAAGTTGCATAAGACACTAATTATAAATCCTATAATGTTTTTTTCTGATCTCTAATTAAAATAGTATGCAGGTGCTTCTAATGTAAATATTCACATTATATTAAAAATCTATGTTTTGAAATTCTGGAGTTCAAATTATGAACAGACAACTCAGGCAAATTGATAATGGTGAAATTAAATCAAAAAGGGATATAAACATAAGGAAAGAGTACATAATTGCAAATATGAGCCCACATTTTTACTGATTATTGTTCCAAAGGAAGAGGCAAAAATAACTAAAATGGAAAAAACAGGAACTCATACAACAGTAGTACAAAAATGTTAGGATAAATGGAAAAAGGATGACTGATTTTACAAATAAACTTCACTTTTGTAGATACGTTAAGCTGGAAAGTAATTGGAATCTATGGAGTATAGATAACTGAGAAAATTTTACAGTTGAAGTCTTGACCCTACAGAATGGGAAATTTGCCATAGCTTAATTGGGGCTGACATTTTACACAGCGCTTCATCACTAACAACTCAGGGATCTGATCCGCAAGTGATTGCACCACTTGGAGATTTTCCATTGCTGTCACTGATCTTTGGATCAGACCCATGTCACAGATGCATCACTTTTCTGTCTGAGAGATAATTTCACATCTAATGTCAGAGCTATCAGAAGACCCTTAGGCAAGGCTGGGAAAGAACATCTACATCTGGACAGAGACCTTGAGATTTGAGCAGTACAACGATTTTAAAAACCACCACTATGATTTTTCTTGGTCTTAAAATTTGAATAAATGTATTCCTTTATTGCTAACTTTTGACAGCCAACTTGGCTAGAAAAAGTAAAACTTTTTCCGGTGCATTGATCCAGCTCAAGAACTCTTGCATCAGCTGTATCCTACATAAATCCTACTAGGCTATGGAGTATTCCTACTTTCCTTTCATAGAGAGAGCATGTGTTATCTATACAGAAGCATCAGTTTTGTAAGAGTCACTGAGCTAAGCTCAGCTGTTTACTTAAACACATTGAACATGAAGTATCAGAATAATCCCTTGACCTCTAAGAAGCTTTTCACCTGTAAATGGTTATGTAGAGCTCAGACATTTGGTGGGATTGGGGCAAAGGTGTTCATTAACTCTCAAGACAGAGACCAGATACTCAATTTGACTAAATGAAGAGTATTGCTAGTAAATCTCGGACTTAAAATGTTTGTTCATCCTGGAAAAAAATGAACTGTTTCTCTGTGAGCCTGATGACTGGATTTAGCCATTTGATTCTTTTTAGGACTAGAAAGCAAATGCTTCTACTAGCCAAGAAAAAGTAATGGAACAGCTATTACTGCATACCCAGTCATTGTCACTCTCCTAGTACACTGCGAACACTAGCATTTTTCTGCTGTGACTTCAAATAGATAAAAGACGCCAAAATAAGTTGCTTGGTTTTATGCAACAAAGTGACTTAAAATTCATTAGCACTTTTTCTTTCCAATGGAGCTTTTAATACAGTCACCTTACAATATTTAGTATCAAAATATAATCCTGATAGTGTCCTCTAAATAGATTACTTCACAAAAATAACATCCAAAAAGTCTTTTAGTTGCTGTTGAGGAAAGAATTAATTTAGTCCAATTTCTGGTGTCTCCAAATGCTGCCCATCTCTCTGTAATTGTATAGCATTATCACTATTCACTATTCCATCTATTCTTGCATAGAGAATTGAAACATCATTCGTGTTTCCTCTGAGGATGGATTAACAAGATCTGCTGTGACATGACTTGATTAATTAATGAGACTGGAGTATTCTTTGGTCCTTATGTGCTGTTCTTGAACTTCTTAGATGGGAAAATTCTAACCTTCAATATTTTAGAAGCCAACTGGGTAAAGTAAAACTCTTGTATGACCTTCACTAATAATAATACTGAAAATCCATTATAGAATGTACCTGAATAGTTGTACGTATTCAAGGTGATTTAATATTTTTTTCATATTTGAAGAATGCAAGTGCACGTGGTTAAAGTACAGAGTACAGAAAAACACTTCACAGACCACAGACTGTTTAAAATATAATTAGATACCTCTCTACTTTTTTTTTTTCTTTTTTTCGGTAGTCCTCTACAAACAGAAATAGCTCTTTTGAGTGCTTCATTGCAAAAAGTCATCTCACCCTGTGTACACACCCCTAAGGAAACAAGAGAAGGTTCTAAGGGCAAATACAAGATGACAGCTACCATATCCCATCCATTGACCCTGTTTTAGAAACTTTTTGTCCATGATTGAGTACCAGGCTATGTAGGGAGTGTTGAGAGCCACGTCTATGATATACACATGAGATACATGTTTTAATGCTGCCAGGTCTGCCTGTCTCACCAAGAGACTAAGACTACTCTACGACAATCAAATTCCTTCCATTTTACAGATGACATGCTAACACTAGAGATGTTCAAATCCAAGCGGGAAAATAGGTTCCACTCAAAAAAAAAAAAAAAACAAAAACAAAAAACGCAAAACCAAAAACCCTAACTGAATCTGAACTCTGAAAATCGACTCCTACTAATAGGATTTTTCTTACAGTATTGTATTGTGAGTAATGTGAGACTAAATTGCCTGAGAGCTGTGGGAATTGTGTCAAAAAATCAAAATCACTAGCAATGTGGGGAAACTGTCAGCATTTATCTTTTCAATAGCTGTTGACAATTCTGGCTAGGTAGAAGGGTTTTTAACTGCATAGAAAACTGAAGAAGTTTCAGAGCAAGAAAGATCGGACTGCAAACAAGTGGAGTAGGCTCATTAAATATTCACTGACCACAGATCAAAACACTACAGGGCAAAACTTTCTGGAGATTGTCTTGGGGGCAAAGGGCCGCCTTCTCACATTTTTCAGCTACAGCAGAAAACATTTATAATAGAAATTATGTTCAGAACACTTTAAGCACTGACCTGTTGAGTGGAAAAGAGGTGGAAAGGCCATTGTTGTATTCACTGACTATATTTTAAGTACAGTTTGCTGGATTAGATGCATTCAGTCAAAGCATCCCAGATCAGTCTGTCTGGAACCAATATGCAGAAGAACTCCTTGCCTGCAGTGCTGGACAGGATAGAGGTAACCAACAGGCAGCAAGCTGCTCTGAACCACCAAATGCCTGCAGAAATATAGCACTTAGGGTACATCCAACTATTATATTAGCTTATATGTAAGCTTAAACTCTCTGTCCACAGGGCTCGTGAGTTGAATTTGGAACCACGCGACTAGATACTAGGAAGGGGATACTGAGTCATAGGAGGGTGGTGAGCATATGCTTAAGCCCTACCCCTACAAGCAGTAGAGAGAGAATTGATTTGCATCAGATGGCATGCCAGACTTAGGGCTGTCTTCAGGCACACCTGACAGAGATCTGGGTTTAGAGAACTGGTAATGCTGTAAATTGAATTGTTTGTGGAGATTAGTTGGTTTTGTCATTAATTCAGCAGTTTAGTGGAGGCTCTCAGGATCTATAGTTTGCATGTTGGTGCTTAAGATGGCAGATAGTTTTTCACCTTCTCCTCCCTCCCTACCCCCACCAAAGAAATCCTTTGTGAACCTAAGCTCGTGGCCTTTACTTACTATCTGTACTTTTCTCAATAAATTGATCCTCAGTATGAGAGTGTAAATGTTAAAAATTTCTCGTCCAGTGAAAAGCAGAGTTGAAAATTAGATTTGTTATCTAATCAAACAGAGATCAAAGTGATTGTTGCTACTGTATACAAAGAAAGGCAATAACTATGCAATGTACAGTTCCTCCTCGGAGATCTTTTGAAAAAAATTAATAAGATTAACATCGTGGATGTCAGCTGGTTTTGCCTTCGCAGATGCCAGACAGCATTAGCAAAAAGAGGCAGATGTAAGTTCTCTAGCTAATACCATTAGACCGCTTCCCTCCTACATGCCAGCATGAGATTTGTTTTAATGAAATTAGACCTGAATGCATCCGACAATCCTAAGTCAGTAGTAAAGCTAGGAAATAATTTATTGTAGGTGACAGAGAACAGCTATAAAATACAAACTGCATCTAGTGAGATGGGAAAAATGAATTATTAGCCACTGATGGCCTCCAATACTACTGATCTCAGAAGGATAATGTCACTGGCAGACATAGCATCAGTGGATGAGTGGGCATTGCATGGACCTCTTGAAATGAGTCAGGTCCTTTGTAAAATCATGGAAAATCTGAAGTTGCCTTTGCCTGTTTTAATTTTGGAGTATGAGAGTCATGCACAGCTACTACCTGGTCTTGATATCCCTACTTAGATAAATACTCCCCTATCAGAGACACAAATAGTCCCACAGAAAATGGTGCTTCACATCGGCTGGACCATATTGTTAGAGTTATGCAATTTTTCTCTTAAAAGCTTTCAGTCCACTAACTTGCAAGCATTTACATGCAATTCTGCTTTGATATGGGTTTGGGTGAATTTGAGGTAAATACTCATTAAAATTTTTCAACCTTGTAGAAAATAAACATGACAGCAGTAGCGTTATAAGAAATATTTTCTTGTATTTTGATGTATTGCTCATTTAAAGAATAAATCATGCCCTATTCTTTGAAATGTTTTAAGGATCAAATGCTCTGTGTTAGAGAAGATAAATCAGGGATGAGCATGTTACCCCATGAAAATCTGCCCTGACTTAAAGAAAAATTACAGTTTGGACATGATTACTGGTTTAACTTTTAACTGTAAAGTTCCTCAAAGGTTGTGCCTAACTTAGATGTGCTTAAGCCTCGTACTCGAAAAGTTTTACATTGAAACTATGGCTGTACAGATCTGTGGCTTGTCTGGCAGGTTCTACTTTTGAACCTCCATCACTTTTAGCCTCAGATGAACTTGCTACTGGATATAAGCAACATGGAGGAAGCAGGCTGGCCCTGAGGCAAGGAGGAGGCAAATAACTTTTTTCTTTTCCTAACTGAAGAGCACCACTTTTTAGAGTGAGAACAGAATAGCCGTGAATCTCACAGCTTCTCTGATCTCAGGGAAAAATAAAAAAATTGTAAATCCCTGTGGCAAATGCATAAATGACCTATTTTCTCCTAATGCCCAGAGGGGGTGTCTTACACTCAATATTTAAAAATGCCATACTAAGTAGTTTCACATTATATGCTTCTGTATAAATGTGAGTGCATGATAACATACTATTTGCACATACCTCATTTAGAGCATGGTATAAAGTACGATCGCAGGAGAGGCAGCGATAGCCCCACTTCATAAGGCATAAGAAAAGTCACCAATTGGTTTATATAGTGTCCACTGTTCTCAAAACTGAACCTCAGATTAGGTACACAGAAGATAAAGACTATAGAGCTGCTCACAACTGTGAAAAGTATAGTGTCAGGATTCCTGATGGGTAAACTGAGCTGATTTTTGCTCACCTCAGGAGATGAGCAGTAAAATGTTATTGCACCAAGCTGTCCACCCAAAATGTCCCTCCCACAGAGAAGAGTCAGCAAATAAAACATCTGCTACTGCCTCAGCCATTGCTATTTACAGTGCAGTGATTTTGTTTAAATTGCTGAGGAAGGTAGGCTTGTGTTACTATTGTCGTCAGTGTGCCCGGGCTGCTGAGACACTGACAAACACGGTTCTGCTGAGCCTGTTTTGGGTGTGGTAACCTGCAGAAAGGCAAAGCAACCAGAAGCTCAGTAGTGTAGGAAGGCAGGCAGAAGCCAGAATGGTGTACTCAGTGTCTACAATTCAGCAAGCCTTGCATTTTGCCTGTTGTTAGAGAAGATCTCCGTACCACAGAACAAGAAAGGAGCCAGCTATTTAGAGCATCGTTACTGTGAGACCACCTTGCAGTCTTCCACCTTCTCTACTGCATCCATTTTCACTTCAGTTCAGGAGCTCAAATGCTCTGGGCAAGAGTCCTTCAGGGCATAGTCTCATTCTACTTGATTATGGGCCCATGTTCAGAGTATGTGTTTTATGGTGCAACCTGTTATTATATAGTAGCATAAAATCATGGAGAAGGACGGGACCTTGAAAGGATATCTAATCATCCTCCTGCTCCAAGCAGAGGTCTGTTCTTGCTAGTACTCAAAGACAAAGAAACTACAAACTCTGCAGAGACCTATTTGAGTGCTTTATTATTTAGAAATGAAGAAGAAAGCTGAACATTTCTTTAATGTCTGATCTGGTACTTCCTGAAGTTTACTTACTGTCCTATCTGCCCACAACACAAGCAATACAACGCTGTCTACTTAATAGCTGCCTGTATATTTTTGAAAATATTATCCTCTCCTCCATTAGTTTTCTTTTCCTTAGTTTACATAGCCTGTTTTATTCAGTCTTTTCCTATAGGCTTGTCTTGGGTTTTTTTAGATCTCTTGATCAGTTTTGTTTTCTGTTCTGGCCTTCCTTCACTGATCAAAGGGCAAAAATTGTGCAAGCCAAATTAAATTGGCTTAATGTGCCTAATTTTAAATGCTTACCCTCACAACAATAAAAAAATTAAAAAAAAAAAATAAAATATTTCAGTAGTTAATAATAATGTGGATAATATTTGCAGGATTAAGCTCTGAAAGTGAATGAAATTCACCTCAGTACTAGTGGACAACACAAAACCTATGCATCGCTTAACCCCCATTTTAACATCTTAGGCCGTGCACATTTGTTTCATGGAAAAACAGCTCTGCTCATGTAATTAAAACCAAATCAGAATTGAAACAGTTTACTGATTTATTAAAAAAATTTAATCAGTGAACTGCATTGAGGACCGGTATCAGTAACACAACAGATAAACCATGATACTAGATACTAACAAAATGTTAATAAAGACGTACAGATTTCTAAGCATAATTCTGAACATTAAGATTGGTTATAACTAATCTCAAAATGTTCTAATCATGCACACACACAGAATTAAATGTGTGTTCCCCTCCTGCCTCCAGGCAGTGCGTGTTACCAGCACACCCCCTTTTAGGGGGGAATAGAGTTTTCCCCAACTGCACACCCTTCCTGGAGAAGATCTGGATGCTTCAGCCCTGCGTATACCCCTGCTGCTTCCCACCACCCGTGGACGCACGTACTGGCAAGGGAGGACCTCGGGATTGCCCACAGCCCCCCTGGGTGTCGGGTCCCTGCCTGCTGTGCCCCACACTCCCTGCCCTAGCTGGCTGCAGGCTGCTCCCCGAGCCCCTTGCCGAGGCTGCGCCGTCAGCCCCCGGCAGAGATCGCGAAGCCTGTGGGGTGGCTGCCAGCAGTGTCAAACCAGGGGCTCACTGCCCCTGTTCCAGTCCAAAGTCTCTTCCCCACGTTGCAATTTCCATGTTGCTCACATATTTATATGTTTATCTTTGCAAGCTGACTCCATCTTTGTTCCAGAAGTCTCTTTGTAATTCCCAGGTTACTGTTTGATCTGTCTGGTGATTGTATTCCTCTTTCATATGATTAAGTTTAGGTAAATGCCTGCTCAGATGGCTTTGTGTTCAGTTCAGCCATACCATTTACACTCACAAGTGTGGTTATGCAGGCCATTTGCCAAGGCACGTGTATTTTTGAAATTCAGACTTACTGATCACTAAATACATATTAGTGGACTCATCTTCTAAATTTGGAAGACATTAAATTTTTAGTTTTGATTTTACTTTTACACACACAGCCCCAAAGTGGTACAAAACCAAAGCATTTGTCCTTAACATCCAGCTAGGGTGCTTCAAATAAGTTTTACAAACCCAGCTACTAGAAAGAGTCAAATAAAATTATTTAGGAATGTCAAGAAATTAAGGAATGCAATAATTTGTAGATTTTTTTTAATAAAAAGACAAAGTCTGGGCAAGGTAATTTTAAACTCTTGATATATTCTGATATTGAAATGGCTGTGTGTTCTGCTGACCACTGCATAGTTCACTCAAACTGTCAGAGGATCACCTTAAAGAGAGCCCGAGGTAAAACACAGTGCTGGTTGTTGAAGCAAAATATGACATTCATAGCCCGTATCAGTACTAGTCACTGTTAAAGGAGACTTGATTTATTTAGCTCTCAGATCTCTCTCTTTTCAGTCTCAGAATATGTATCATTGTCACCAGATAATTAGGCCAGTCTTATCCAAAGAGGAGGATAGGGGAAAGCTAAAAATGATGACAATGAAATATGCAAAGACATTTGAGCAGTTACCATTACCAAATCAGTAAGAAAAGAAGAAAAAGGAAGAGCAATAATCAGTCTTTTTATCATTCGTCAGTACCTGGAGAATCATCAGGTGCAGGCTGCTCATTGTGATTGAAAGTGTGAATGCTAAGGAGTGAACTTTTCTCATATTCTCGGAAGGTCACATTGCCCTGTAGGCTATAGAGGGCTAAAATGCTTTGGATTTGTAGTTTAATAATGCAATTCGGTCTGCGACCTTAGTGTTGCAAATGATCTGCATGTGTCTGTAAGAACAATACATCTACAGTTAAAATGCAATACAACAGCAAAATCTGTAAGTCTTTGAAAAAGGGTCTGAAAAGAACAATGCCATTTTGTCTATGTCATTTAGTCCTGAGACAAATCTCTTCCTTTCTTTCTTCCTGCAAGAGCTCCTTGTAGGATCCCATGCCTTCAGAGCTGGAATGGTTAGGAAGAAGCTAAGAATCATACATTACTGTTAAACTGTCTTGAAGAGTTCACAGTATTGAGGACATTAAAGCCTAGGATGAATGACCTTGAATGTCCTCAAAGGCTCTTTGAGTAAAGTACTACAAGGAGAACTAACCTCTGGAGGGTCGGTCTTCAGTGGGTATGTGTAGCCAGGAAATCTGAAGCTACAGTATGAAATTGGGTGATGACATTGGGAGGGCTGAGTGCTCCATGCACAGATGCAAGGATTTACATTCAGCTTGGGAGATCAGATTTAGAGTAATCTACCATTCGTTCAGCAATGAATCTCACTGCTCCTTGTTCTTTCCCCAAGAGGTTTAGCCAAATATTTTCCTGAGGAATATATTCCATTGAGAAGCCCTCTTCCAGCAGAATTTCCCAGAGGTGAAAGGGACTCTTTGTCCTTCAGTTTGAAATTAACCTACAGAAATCACACGCTTACTTCAGTAGATGAGTGAGTTTCCTGACACATTACTAAGTAAAGGTCTTATGCTCTGTGTGATGAATTAATGATTTTCTAAGCAAGATTATTTCATTAATGTAAATTATTTTTTTTTTCTTAAGGAAATTTGCCTGAGTACCTAAATCTCAGATATAAAGAGACAATCTTATAAGGTATTGGATATTCTTGGATCCAGCTGGGAATGCTCAGTGCTGATGAAAATCAGGCTAAAAATTTCAGGCTTTGAAGATTATTTAGGTTTCTCATTATCTAATTATGAAGTTGATAGTTAGATGACTCATAGCATTAGGATCAATATAGTTAAATTTTAACATCCAAAGTTAATATTTTTAATATTAAATTCTTATATTCTAGGCAACAATAGATGTAAAATACATGTATTCATATAAACATGTAAAAGTAGCGTTGGATAGGAATTAAAAGTCTATTAACATTAAGAATTTATGATTAGCCTGCTTCTTTCAATTATCTGCATTTGAGAAATAGAAATAGTCATATTAAGTACAGCCCTGAAGTTCAAAAAATGTACTAAAACCCCTCAGGATGCTTTTGAATTGGCTGTGCAGTCCCAGTGCAGAATCTGAGATTGTTGTTGCTTTGTTTCTTTTTTAAAGACTTCTTCATCAAAATGGCATTCTGATAGCTTCTCCATCTATCCTAGAGATAGCAAGTAACTGTTTTTATTACGTATGGAAATATTAAAATACAGATGGAGACCCTCCCCCTATTTACAGAAAAAGATGAAAGCAATCACTTCAGAAGTTCCCAGTGTGAGGACTCTGATAATACATGACCAAACTTGGTTACCTCATGCAGTTGTGTGCATGTGCATGTTTGTGGGTGCTATGGGGGTAGGGAGGAAGGCTTTCAACATCAGAGTTTAAGATGTTGATTTTATTATCTCCCAGAGGAACAAGAGCTCCTGCCCCACTGCTGTGTGGCCTGGAAACCCACTGCAGCATCAGGAACTGAGGCTGTCATCTCCTGCAGGGATGAGTTGGAGCCCTTTTTTCCAGTTCTTCAAATAAACCAGTTCCAGGAACGAAGCTGGCGAAAAGACACTGGAAGATGCTGAAAGTTAACCAGCACAGTTAAACGAAGAATAGCACTGCTTTTTGCAGGGAGGATTTGAGGCACAATAAAAACTGAGACAGAGCCCACTGAAGTGAGCTGAGGTTCTGTTGCTGTCCTCCATGGTCTCTGCTTCACCATCCTCAATATTCTGGCATTATGAGCAATTGTTGCTTTAATAGCTTTTGTGTAATTTGCATATAGAAATCTATCCCTTGAGCAGTTTCCTTTTATACTGTAGAATAAAGGTGGTTGGTGGCATGGTCATGGGGTGAATGACAACTTGAGTGCATTATACTATAAATAAATAATAGCTGCAATCTTTAAGACAGAAAAATGGCAATTATTACTTAGTTCTGTGAGGTTAGCATTCATTATGTACAGCACTTCAGAACTGCTGAATTCTATGGCTAGTAAAGTAGGAAGGGTAAATTACTTCTCAGAAAATTGTTTTATTTAAATGTGTATCACTTTCATTTAAAATACTTTCTTACAATCTGTCTGCTCTTGGTAAGGGAAAACTCATGCAAGAGATAAATAGCTGGATAAATGTTATGCAAATGACAACAAAGAACTGTATTCCAACTGTGATTTTTTGTGAATAGATCTTTACTGACAGTGAAGGAATAGTTAACTTTTGCAGAGGTAACATAAAATTTATCTTGGCATTGTTCTCCATATCTTGAATTGCTGTGAGTGAACTTGTCCTATGATATATGTGAGAGTATCCTGAGAGAAGACAGTAATACCTACTGACTCGCATGCCAATTTCAGGATTCTAGTTTCTGTGTGCTGCTGTAAATCCAATTAGCCAGAGAATCTTGAACAAATCATTTCACCTTTCTGTGCCCATTTCTCCTCCCACCATTTTTTGTTTTCTCTGCCTGGATTATAAGAGCTTTGCTAGAGCATTTATTTATTTAACTATAATGTGGAAAGTGCCTGCAATGAGCACTCAGCTCAGGTAGTGTCTTTGGGCATAAAAAGGAAAATTAAGATCCTGACTGCAAATAACTCTATTTCACCAAGTTCATAAGTGCTTGGTGAAACTGGGCCCTCTTTTCTCCGACTGCTTCCTCCACTGATAGCAGAACAAGAACCTCAGTGATTTTTAAAGAAAAAAATTGCCCTTGCTTTCCTCAAATTAGTTGATTTTCAGTGGCACTAAAGCAGGGTTATACACTCAAAGTCTCTGAAGGAAGGTGAAATTATAATGTAAGAAGAAATAGCCAGTATAGTTACTCAATCAAGTACGTACAACCTCATCTGCCGTTCCAGGCTTGAAAAGGATGTAAATGGAGAGCTTGGAAAGGAAGAAGAAGAATGTGGTTAAACTGAGAGGTGCCCAGTTGAAAGAAGAGTATTTGCAATAAGATCAACAAGGTAGGCGTCCAATTCCAGACATGTTCATTCTAATCCCTAAACTTATATTGTTTGTATATACAGTCACCTATAAACCTGCCATTTCTCTAGGAATCCCAACATACACTTACTATGCTATAAAAAATCCCATGAGTCACATTAGTAAGATAGCCTGGAAAAATCTGGAGGCAGTGGTATCATATTTCAAGATCTGTATTATATGTATCTGAATGTTAGTAGCAATATTTTAACATGAATCAAAACTAAATATATATATATATAAAATGTATTTATAATATTGACAATCCTAGTTTTATCCCCCAAATTTCAAAATTGCAAAGAAAATAGCAAATTTTACTGCCACAAGAATAGGAAAAAGCATCCAGAATTCCTTATCCAAACCACTCACTCTACCCACACTGCACAGTTGTCTTTCAGTAGATGAATGGCCAGGTCTTTATGTATTAGTAAAGGATTTTTATGAGCAAGAATACAGGTTTATGACCTATTTTGTGTGCTCTTATCTGACTAACATCATCATAACTAGCTTTTTCTTTGTGTGTCAATCTCATTACTATTGCATTTCATAGTTGAAGTATCCTGAGTACTTTTGCTCAATAGGGAGCATCATTAAGGCAGAGATGCGGGTCTTCATTTAGTCTTACTGGTGCAAGCAGAAAAGTAGGATTTGACTGTGATTGGTACCGGTTTTGTTGTCTTAGAAGTTGTTTGTCTAGATATTTCTTGGTGAATATTCAACTTCAATGTTTAATGGATTGAATAAAATTTTGTGTCATAACAAAGATATCCTTATCCTGGAACACACTTGGAAATTCAGGCATGAAGACCGTTTTCCATATATATTTTTCCTTGCAAAGTAAGCAGTAACTATCCTTGTGGCATTGCAAATGTATCATTCTAAACCTTTGTGGAACACTGCCAGTTAATAAAGAGAGGACAGGCTATCTTTGAGTCATCATTGCATTACCTCCCTCCCTTGTCTTTGGAAAAGCCAGAAGGCAGCTGTTGCTTAATTTGAGCTCTCTTGGGAAACCGTGATGTAGACCATATAATATACATTGTGACTGTGCCTTCTTTTTCCAAATTTGATTGCCTAGTCCTTTAGCGTTCTTTGTAAAGCTCGATGCAAAGGAGAAACCTTTTTATTGTCTTCTTTTGTTGCTTTATTTCTACTATAAGAGTCCTTAGAATAGTAATCAAAGTTCTATTCTACATTGAAAACATAGGAATTTAGCCATGCCATTGCTGGGAAGTAGATGATTGACTCGAAAAATCAATCTGACAAACCTGAGATACATGTCGAATTCCACTGCTTAAGGCAGTAATCAGGAAATGCTGATGAGAAGCATGTATCTCAGATTCAAGTGAATAAGGAGGGGAAAGGAATGGAAATGGCTTTATATTTTAGAGAAGTACTCTTTTGGATCGGCATAGGTGTTGGGGTACCCTAAGTAGGCTGCAGAATTGGAACTCCCTCTATTGCTTACTAATTCTTATCTCGTGAATTATTTTTTGCACAATGGTCCATGCGCTGTGGACATGTGTGACAAATCAACTTCAGTTTTCTGAAGTACATCATTTGGGGAAAACTAGGTATCTAGCAATGCGGGAAGGTAAATTAGGGAAATTGTCCTGCTGGTATTAACCACTGAAATTCCAACTCGGGTTAAATATAAGCACCTTTTTGAATCAGACACACTTAGAGTAAGGGGACCCAGTCTCCCATCTCACAGTCTTCACTCAAGAAAAAGCTTGCCAAATCTACTTGCCCAGATAGGAACTTCCTAGCTGATAGCTGTAGAAAGTGAGAAATTATAGTATGAATCCTCACAGCTGCAGATTCCCCCTTATGCAACAGTATTTCCTAAAGCCACTATTACCCAAAGGTGTTTGTACACAACTTCACATAAAGAAACAAAGCAACAGTCATTCACAGTGCGTAAAGCTGACTGCATGAAGTCTGTGCAGAATGCTGGCCAGAGTGAATTGATGTGCTGAAGGTGCATCAGTATCTAAAAACCTTGAAAATATTTTTCAGAACATTTTATGTACCATATGGTTTGTGGCTTATTTTATTTTTTTCAGAAGTATAACACACACACACACACGCTTTTTTTTTCTTTTTATGTCTTTGACTCTAGTGTGGAAATCAAATTTTATGCAAAAACTTGAAACATTGTCAAGGTACCTCCCAAGAGCACCAGTGCTAGAAACCATTTTTCTTGCATCTCTTACAAGATGTTATCAGCAAATATTGGACAACTTCTGCCTTACTGATCATACAGTTGTAGTCTTCCCTTAGGTTATGCCACTAAGGGTAGAAAATCTTTAATGCTAGTTTTGATAGCAATGTTAAGCACAAGATTTACAATAACAAAAAGAAGTTGCAAATCCACATAATCTTTTCAGTATTTTTTTTACTTCAAAGAGGAAAGATTCTTGTTTAAAGGTCTCCTGCAGAAGAGCCATCTTCTGTGTTCTTTCCTTGTTCCTCTGTATTTCAACTCTATGGTACTCTCTCTAAACATGCTAATAAATTTAATACCCTTTCATTAAGAAAAAGCTTGTCCTGTATCCTTACAGGAACATCAGATGATTCTCAAACAGTGATACTAGAAATTCAATCTATTATTTTCACTACTGCACTTCAGACATGAGCATTAATATCCTGTGAATAAAATGAATGAAGTCCCATATTCTGTAGACCAGTTCTTAATTCTATTTTTAAAATTGAGTAATTTTGTGTGTGGTCACACTCTTCTTAGACAAATAGTGACTATTGACTGAGTCACAGTATATCACCACTAATGAGAAAACAGAATGGTAACTGTACACTAGTAACATTGCTAAATAAGAAGAATGTTTCAAAGTATTTTTAAAGAACCATGATTTTTGTTACTTATATAATTCATATAAGTGGAGGGAAATTATAAAACTAATAAATTCATGCAGTCTTTCCAGGGATAAAAAGGAACTATGGAGATGGTGATACATCTTCTGATAATGCTGGCAAACTCATTAATGTACTGTGATATCCATTATATAGAACATCATAAAGATGAAAGCTGTTAAATGAGAAAATGGTCTTGAGTTCTGTCTCAGTAAAGGAACTATGATTTATTGCTCAAATCGATATAAGTAAAATGAAGGGTAAGTTGTACTTATGATGCATAGTGGGGAACTTCTAAGCCTTGCTTAAGTATATGCCAGCACTCTGCCTGGTGCTTCAATGATAGAGTGACCCGTACCATCCAAAAGGTAGTTTTAGCCTCAGCATGTTTGCTGACTCTGACAGACTTCTATTGAACTGGATAAAAATACAAAGCATTGTTTAAGGAAAATGCTGGTAAACAAGTCTGCACAAATGACATCAATAACTGCCTGAGGGTGTGATATGCAAAGGTTCACCTGTTTAAGAGCCTTAAAAATTGTTGATGTAGTACAAGAGCTGTAAAATTAGAATTTTACAATGTTAGTTTAGCCTGACAGTAATTCCTCTAATCAGGAAACAGTGTTTTCATTCTTATTTCTTTCTTTATTATCCTACTATCTGGACTCTGGAATGATGTATGGTTAAGTATGACCAGCTTGTTACTGTCTTTCTTTCATTTTGCTTTTGCCATCAGTATCAGGCACCTTTTCTGCTGACTGCCCTTCCTATTGCTGAGTCACCAGTAGAAAGTACCTGGTACTCAGGTTCTCCTCTAATGCTGGGATGTACTATGTACCACTTTTCTGTCATATCAGATACTTGAAAAATGTGCCTTTCATTTCCTGGGTGTTTTACAAATGCTTACCATCTCAAGAAATGGGACAGTAACCTACAGTGGCTATGCAATGCCTGCCGCTCAATATGATGTTGCCTTTTCTCAGTATCAGGTCTAGAATTTCAGTGGATTGTAGAGCCTTGTTTTTAACCAGTCACTTTCCATTTTGCACACCTTATTTTATTCCAATTGAGCTGTCAAACCTCACCAGTAGTTTCATACTCTGTGTTTAGATTTCAGCTGACCTTCTGTCCCCAGGTATATAGATTTTATGTAGCTTGTGATACTAGCTTTAAAATCTTCTAGAATTGTTGTTCAATGCCCATTTAAACAAAAGTCAGTCTTGCACAAACCCATTTCTTCCCATCATACTTTAGTTGGAAAATGAACATTGTGTCACTTCCTTTTTGTGATCTGGTAAACCCTGAAATAATTTCTATTCCCCCCCCCTTAGCCCACAGTATTCCACTTCTGAATACTGTTGAATTTCCTGGAGACTTTGATGTAAAGATGCTAAGATTTTTATATGTGTTGGTAGCCATCTGTATGCTACTAGGCAGACCTTGCTTGCTTGCTGTATGCGGTATCATTTTTGACTGTTCAGTTGTCTTATTCTCACCTTGCAGTGCTATGTGTCATAGCAGAAGTGTACAATCATCAGCAGCACTTTTTTAGAAGTGTCATTAGAGGTTTTCTAATGGCTCATTATCAGAGTGCTTATCCATCCCCTTTAATTATGGAAACATTCCATTCCAAAAAATCTACAGCCAGAAGCTCCTCTAACAGCTGACTGTTTTCTCCTCTTTAGCTGTCAAGGGCCGAAGCAGCATGGGCTTCTAGCTGTGCTTCAGTAGTCTACTAAAGCATTCTCACATTCTTATTAAAGCAGCTTTTCTGTAGTGCAGTCTTGGTTAACAGTTCTCTTCACTCTGTCAAATGCCTTCTTGTGCTTTTTTGATCATTTTCCATGCCGTTTCAGCATTCTGAATGTGTGCATACATTTTCTCTCAAAGACTCACAGACCTCAACAAGGTAGGAGCAAAGCTGATGAGAGAATGGCATGTTCTTAGAAATTATTGGTCAGCCTGCACATTCTTTAGCCTGGCCTTGCTCTTAGAGGGCCTAATATTCACAAATTTATCACTAAATATAACAGAACTGCAACCATGCATGGTATATATATGTGCATACAGATGGATTTGATCACATACCCTTTTGTCCTCCTCATCCAGGTTCCATACTGGTAAATACAGTTTTCAAGACCAGTCTCTGCTACGCTCAAACTCTTCAAGATTTGCTGCTGTTCTGTAATACTTCTATTCTATTGTCACACCTCAACTTGCTATAAATATTGCTTGAATACAAAAAATTGGAATAAGACCAATTTGCAAAGAAAGTTTTCTGGTCTTCGAGTAGGCAGAAAATTGGAAAGAAGAGTGAAAAGGGGATTTTGATCTACAGTATTATCTTTACTGCCAAACAAGAATTTTCTCTACACTGAGGAAAGACAGAGAGTACTATTAAATAGAGACTTTTTCTTCTGTTAAAATACTTATGTAAAGTATACTGTCGTGGTTTAACCCCAAA
>JMFS01142264.1:0-22823 GCA_000699545.1 Podiceps cristatus
GGTTACCGTTCAGGGTTAAACCACGACAGAATCTTTTTCTGTGTGGGGTTTTTTTTGTTTGTTTCTTGATATTTTTTTTTTTTTATGCCCTCCCCCTTACATTTTGATGTAAAGTATTTCTCTTACTTGTTATCTTTACTTATAATGTCTGTGTGTGATGGGAAGTATACTGTCCTCAGGACATGATCCTGATAATGCTTCTAGGGAGCAGCAGCTTGACCCCTCTGCAGCTATAATGAATCTTGCATATAGCTGTATGTCAGGGTCTCTGACAAAAGTTATGTTTTCAGGGATGTCCTTAAAAAATAAAATAATGTTAAAAAAACCCCTACCACAAAACGAAACAAAAAACTCAGTGAAACTTTGTGAATTTGGCATAGCCCTTTAATTTCTCTAAAAACCTAACTAGGTACATTGCAAGTACAAATTGCTACAATTAAGCACCTTCATAAACACTGAAAACAAGAGTTCTAGGTCCTTTAGCTCCTCTTCTAAAAATCTATTAAGAGTGTTGTTTCTGGGATGATTTTTAAAAACTGTCATAGTATGTTTTTCTAAAAGGCATTATGAAACTTCTGGGACACTGACTATTTAGGCATCATCCTCATTTTCCCAGCTGAATACCAGTAAACTGCTGCCCAGTATTGCTCTCCAGGCAGCACTGGTCCATTTCAAAGGAGCATCTCTCCGCTGATCACCAGGGACTTATCCTTAATACTGGATACGTAATAAGGTGAAAGTAAAGGAGCAGCTTACTTGGGCATTCCAGATTGAACATGTAACCAGAGGTTAAACAACATCTTATTTTTATCTGCTTTTACACATGCACAGACACAGCGGATTTCTATCTGCCTTTTCAGATGAATTCTGCGAGATATCTTACAGTTTTTTCCTCTCATCTATCTGTAAGACTGTCAGAAGACTTTGTCAGGATCTTGACCTTTTTCTTAAGAATCATCTCCAGTTTCCACCTAACTCTTATAAATATTGATGCCTGTTGGGCTTGGCTAGGTGGAGCTAACTCCTGGCCAAAAGGTAATGGACTTGGTGACAGCTGTCCTGGGGCTTAGGTATGAGCTCTGGACATTTAACCTGCTGTGACAGAATGGAGTGACTATTTGAAATGGTGATTAAAGTAGTTTGTATATCCTAGCAAAAATTTAACAGAAAATTACTATAGGTTTATTTGAATTCTTTTTGCAATAAAATACATTGCATCCACTCTGATTTTTTTTTTAATACCAGATTATTTGTCAGTTTCACTTGCCTTTCAATTTCCAAAGTGAGTCTGTAGAGACAGAGCTTTGGGGTGAACAACAAAATAGGTGTTGATATGTTCCCTTCCCAGCACAGCTATTTAATTTATATCAGGTTTCCCACTGACATCTTAATTCCAATTTCTCTCTCTGGGCCCCTTTTCTGAGTTGTTTCAACACTGCTGTATAACCGTTTACTTAGTTTTTGGTTCCTGTCCCTGGTGAGTGTGTACTGGATTCCAACAGTGAACCATGAGCAACCATGCCTCCCACTAATGCCTGGTATTTTGCTGAGGTGTTGAACTTCTCTGGCATCTTGTCATATCTAAACAGTTGTTCCCATAATGCAGGTGAAGGTGATAAAGTAGGAAGAGAAGACAACAAAGCCAAGAGCTGTTATGTATGATATGGATTCCCCTATTAGAGAGCTGGTGTGCTGAATTTGAGGATGATAACCTGACACATCATGTCTTCTGATCATTTGCCTACCTGGAGATAGAATTTTCTGTTCACAACATCCTAGGAATATGCCTTTTTTCCCTTCTCGTGCTCCAAGACAAGCAAACAGTTGGCAAAACCTCTTCATTTCTACACTTAGCAGTAGATAAGTCTTCATCCAGAGCTGCAAGGTGCAGGGAGGGAATGTTTGGGGTGTTTTTTTTGTCGTTTTGGTTGTGTGGTTTTTGTGGTGTTTTTTTTTTTTTTTTTTTTTTTTTTTTTTTGTTTTTTTCCTGCCATATTCTCTGATCTGTGATCCAAAATCCCAAGCAATATTTTAGGTGGCTGTTCAATTTTTTCTTCTTGGGGTGTTTCTTTTGAGTTGCTGATATTTGAACTTGTGGCTAATAAAACTTATTGAAAAACTTAGGGCTTTCATTATCAAGAGTGCTGTAAAAGTTAGTAAAACATTCTGTTTTTAGGAGAGTATCCTTTGCTGTCACACAGGCCTTGCTTGAAAAGCACTGGGATCGGTTAGTGTACAGATGATACCTCTCATTAGTCTTCAGCCGCCTTCTCGGACATTTCCATCTGTCATTAAGTATTTCAATCAAGTTACATTCATGCTGCTGCTTGCCAGGGTATCATTAAGTACTTTTTCTTCCATTGATTGTCTGGGTAAAAGGTTCATAATATATGGAGACAGAGATTAAGTAGTTTTTTCTTCCTTGAACTAAGAGAAGAAGAAATAGAAGCATTGTTAATGCTTACAGTGGTCCTTGGAGTAAAGATTCCCTGTCTTCTTGCAGGCTGATGTGTGTGATACGTCAAAAGATTTAGTGTCAAGGATCATACCTGTGTGGGCTGCACTCACTCTACTGCAGGAATTTCAAAATGATCAAACAGACCATAGTGGAGTGGAGAAACACAACTTTTGCTGATGAATCCTGTAGTCTGTAATGGTAAGCAAACAACAAACGTGTTTTTTATCAGTAATCTCAGTAAGATTCAGGACCAGGAAACCCCAGAGTTATCTGTTCTGCACAGCTCAGCATTACAGTCCAGGTAAAAAGTGCTTTCTCAATGGTTGCACACAGCCCTAAGGGATTGCTTAGATACTGATCAGCGGTAACCTTCACTAGGGTCGTGGCTGAATACTTTGCTATTTTGGAAAGTTCTTATGTGGACTTCATGTTGCTCTGAGGCAGCAACTGTATAGCTTTCTAGAAAAGTGACTTTTGCCATATCCTGAAGTTTTGCTATCACTATCATATTATTTCAGGTTTTTGGTATTAACTAGTTCTATTTTAATACTAGTTAACTGGACTTGGTATCAGTAATCCAAAGCATAAAGCTGTTTAAGGAGAATTTAATTTAAAGGTGTCTGCTTCATTTTGGCTGTTGCCAGGTGAGATACTCATATTTCCCATGCGAGTTGGTGCTTTACTGGTGCGGGTTTCTAGTAGCCTGTTGGTGTTGGGAACAGCAGGGCTGGCTGTCAAGCAAAGTTTTGAAAATGGTAAGATGAAAGATAAGATGAAAGAGAAGAGTGATAGTGATTAAGTCTGTGTTCAGACATTCCATTATCTTAGTAGACAATCAAAACTTAGTGTGAGGAAGAAAACCCTGTGAGGCATGCTGGTTGTCTGTGGAAAGCTCTCACTGCTTCTGCACGGCTCGGCTCTTTGTGATCCACAGGCACTCATGAATGCTTGGCTCATGTGGCATGTTGTCCGGATCAGTGAAAAATATGTATACAACTCGTAACAATTTTGAAGTGTGTTGCTATCAAGCAGGACTGAAAAGACAAGAGTTCAGAGGTTTGCATCCCATTATCATTGTTTTATTTCAGAATGAGTCTGCAAAGGACCTTTCTTAAACATAATGTTAACATTTTGGAAAACTTTTAAAAAAGAATTGTGTATGTTCAACTGCTGTTGTGTCCTGACGTAGGGTTTAACTGTAGAAACAACTCTTCTATTTGAAGTGTAGGTATGTCTCCTTGCTGGTGTTTTTAATACTTAACCTCCAAGGGAGGGAACTTCCTTATTGCAAGTGTTAGTTTTAGTTTTAGTTTTTTTGGCTGTGAAGTACGGATGTGGTGGTGTAACAAACGTTGCATGGTTGACATGTGAAGAAGTTTGAGGAACATTAAAATTCCCCTGTTACAAATAGTATATAGAAATAAGATTTTTAAAACATATACTTGATAGGACTTTTAAAGTACACTAAAGGGGGGGATTGGATTTAATCTGTCCCCTTCCCCCTTGTTTCACAAGCAGTATGAAGGCTTTGCTTGCTTTAAGGGCATTTTATACCTTAACAAAAATATTTGTATTGTAATGTCACCCTGCAGTACACTGCTCCAGGTACTGCTGCACAGTCATGTCCTTTCCGTTGTCCATCTCTTGGCTTTGGGCTGTGGTTTGTTTCCAAAGCGAGATTGTCAGTGGGTCTGATTGCTTCGTGAGGAATACTAATCTGAAGAATGATACAGGTGATGCTGTTGAGTAAGCAGAAATTCAGATAGACACGAACATTTTTGCCTTTGGTAGCAGACATGAGTGACGTTGCTCTTCAATTATGGTTTACTCTTGCATTTTGGTTATGGTATTTGGCAAAATAGCTGTAAAAAAAATACTTGGTTCTGTAATAGAACTCTGTACTGATAGCAGAGTACAGTAGGCATATAGTGCTGATTTGTGCTTTGAGCAGCCTTAAAAGTCCATTACCTACTATTCAGTGACACATTTGCAGTGTACATGTTAATGTTAGTTCATCTGAAAAATTAGAGTCTGGGGGAAAAAAAACCCCAAACAACAAAACAACAAAAACCCCAAAAAAACCCGAAGAAACCAAAGCTGCTGTTGACGTCAGTGCATTAGTTGAATTTCAGCTGCTCATATGTATTTCTACTCACTTCAGCAGCATGGAAGCATTGTAGGTAGGAGAGAGAGGTTTTTATCTTTGAGCTTCTTTCTCTGTTTTACTGGTTTTAGTTGGACTGAACCTAAATAGCAAATGATTTCTTATCTTAGGACAGGTTTTATCTTCTTCCCACCCATAGCATGGCCCTTATCCCTTGCCATATTATGATTGCACCTGTTCTGTGCAAACACACTATTTACCCTAGAGGTGGGAAAGATGCATTTCTATATTGAACTGTAACACTCCCCCTAAATAACTAAGTGAGACGGGGAAAAAATAGGAGCAATGTGTGATGACCATTACACTCTTGTTCACAATGTTTGTTTCTTTTTTCTTTTTGAACATCTGTTGGCATACCTAGCCATAGTTAGAAGAGTCAAGTTATGTCTTTGTACCCTGGCTCTGTCACACTGGCAGTCTGTGCTTCTTGATTGCTTTAGTAAGATAGAAAAGTTGAGGCATATGTAAAATATTGCTATACAAAAGAGAAAGATTTCATTCTAGTGAAAGTAATTTTATTGAGCTTAGGAAGTTTGTCAACCTGAGAACTATCATTTGACATATGGTTATAATTCTGGATCCTAAGTGATAGAATGGTCTTTAAAAAACTATTGACAGCTTAAACATTTATCTTGATTTTTTTTTTCTTCTCGCTAATTTCAATATAGGCTGAGTATTACCTAGTGTAATACATTTTTCTTCCTTAAAAAAACTAAAATATCTTCTGAAAACATTGGGGATTTTAGTTTCTGTACAAATCAGCAGTATTCTGATAGAAATTATTGAGGCTTGTACACACATACACACTCTCCATCCCTATTACTGTCTCAGTTGGAAACCCTGTTTTTCCTCATAGTGTTCAAATTAAATATTCTGTGTTTCAGGGGTTTTCTTCTGCAGTTCAGATACCTTAATATTGTGGGGTTTAATACTACAGATGCACAAGCATTCTGCTTTTGATATAATTGGACTGATATCACACAGTGAAAAGCTATCCTGACTTCTGAGGACGCTGTATTCAAAGACATGGATTTTAAATATATCACTGAAAACTTAGTGTAAGTGCAATATTGACCTTTGTAGTGGTAAGTTCAATTTTAAACCAGCTAAAGTCAGAAAATCTATCTGTAAGGTGTGACAAGGAGTCTGAGTGTCGTGAAATAATCACACACCTTGGACTTTGAAAGATGCAAAGCACAGCTCAATTCCCTTCTGGTGTGATATATCTTTTTACATCCTGGAGTTTGCTGCTTATGAAAACCAGTATTATACAAGGACTTCTCCCTCCTGCCTCCCAGTAAGCAACACCCAGTAGTTAATTGTAAGGCCTAATAGATTTGTTGGTTGAATCAACATGTGTTTGCACAATAAACTACCTTAGAACAGTAGTAAACCGTTCTGTGTAATTCAGTAGCACCAATCAGGTTACCACGATTCTTCTTTCTTTTTCACTGACTTAGCTTGTGAGCTAGTCTTAATTTTCAGTTTCCTGACCCATCTTCTGTCACCATTTCTTTCTCCTACCTGGATCAGTAGCGTAGAGATTTTCTTTTTTTTTTTGTGACTGTAATCTCTTTCCTCAAAACACATCCTGTAATAGTAGTGGTATTCAAAAATGAGAAACAAACCCCTTGTCTCTAGAAGTGATATTCTTGGTATTCTTTTTCTTAGGCTGTGGAGCCGTGAGAAGCAATGAGTCAGTTTAACAACTCACTGCTGCTCTTGCTTTCCTACTTGTGATTTGCCTTTCCAAACATTGGGCCAGCTCCAGAGCTCATCTATGCCTCTGCTAGCTGTTGCACTCCACCACTCTGACAGAGAAGTGTCCTGCCAAAAATAGCTTTCTGTTGTTGTATTTGGTGAATAGGCTGTGAAGAGAGCCTGGCGAGTGCAGGACCTCGGTGCCCAGGCAGGCCATGCAGCTGACACAGGATGGGGGTCTGAGTGGGTGAGACCTCCTCCTTTTGGTGGTCTGGGTCAGGTGTTGTGAAACCACAGCCTCTTCCATTTCTACTAGTGACTGAAAAACTGTTTTCAAATTACACACCTTGTTATTCCTATTTTAAAGGCTACTGTGGAACAAATGTCATGAAAAAGCAATCTACTTAAATAAGAATGTGAATAAAAAAGTTCAGTTTCAACACCTTCTATGCAGAATATTTAGCACTATCATTGCTGTGGCTCTCAGTGTTCAAGGGCACAGTCCAGGTGATGCAGTGTCATATTTTACCCTGATTGTTCTGACACATGATCAGATTTCTTCTGCCTCCTGATTTTTTTCCAAATGACAGACTATTTTGTGTTGATTTGGATTTTTTATGTAAAAATAGTTTTGAGTGATGATGTATTGAAGTGGGTATGCTAATTTTTTGTAAGAAAGTAGAAGGTAAATATAAGTAAGATTTTTCTGTATTGCAGAAGGAGGTCTTTAGAAATTAAACATAATTAAAGAAGGCAAAATTTCACATGAAAACCTTCAAAATACAAAAAAAAAAGTTTGCCTTTGTAAACAAACTTACCTGTGCAAGTAATATTTACTGCTGCTAGAATCTAGATCGTTGAAAGCGCCTCTGTTCTCCATTTAATATTTTTGTATGACTAGAAAAGCTAAGGTGACTGCAGGATAGCATTTGAAATCGAAGTCTAAAAGGAAGAAGTTTTGTCTTTTAACATGAATAGTGTTTCCTGTGGTGTACATTTGGGTTGCTAACATTCATTTCCTAGACTGAATTAGTTGTGGAGTCCACTAGACTGGAGATTATTTTTTCCCGAGATTCATAACTCATCTACTAATCTCCTTCAATTATTTTACTGGATGTTTATAGATTCCTGATTCCCTTTTAAGACCTGCTAATGGGTGATTATGGCCAGCAATCATTCTTGTCATGGAAATTGCTAAAGTAATTTCAGAAATGCTGTTGTCATTTGTGTGAAACAAAAGATGGAATGGAAATCAAAACTGTGCCCTCTGTCTTTGGTGCTGTAGTAGTTAAGGATGGAAAAACTGGTTCCGCTTGCTTTTGTGCAGCAGTTATTGGGAGGAATAAGGCAATGTATAGCACTTCACTCGATTCTTGCTATTAGCATTTTTTTTTTAATATTTCATGGGTGATACTGCTTTTTAGTAAACATATAGCTTTAGGTGAGCAAGTCCTTGACAAATGAATAGCTAAGTAAAAAAAAAATACTTCAAAAATTGTCCAGGGAGTTACTGTGGATGTGTTTGTGAATACATCAGTAGTTTTGAAATGAAGGATGGAACTGCAACATACTCAGATCCCATTGGGAAAGGCAAACTTGGTCAGTAGCTGCTGTCAATAATTCTCCCAAGAGAGGGGAGAACGGATGTGACCACTGGGTGTCTGTGCATCCCATTGCATGAGTGAGAGATGGGCAGGAGGTTGCAGGTTTACCAGATCTGCTCCCCAGCCTGTGACCGAGCTAGCACCTGACAACTGTTCGTGCTCTGCAAATACAGAGAATGAAGGGGAGCCATCCCAAGAACTGTTTTGTTGTTACCAACCTGACTTTTGTATCAGGTAGCATTATTCTTTCTGTTGCTCCGCCTTGCTTTGCCAGGAGGGAGACTACTCTTTGTGCCATAGTTTGAGAGAAGTCACTCTGCTCTCTCGATGCCTTCAATGTTCTGCCATTTCTCCCTCCATCTGCCTTCCCGTTGCTGACAATTGCTGGGGAGGAAGGTGCTGAAGTTACCCCAGGCATAAACACCCCTGGGCTGATGTGTGACCTGTAATGGTTTAAAAGAAAAAAAAGGAAAAAAAAATCCCACCAACCAACCCAAAGGGCCCAATGGAATGCCTGAAACAAATGCACCTGCATGTTGTAGGTTGATTGGCCGCTGCTACTTACTTGAGGTCTGCATAGGAAGTGGATGACCAAGAGGTAATTGGGATCAATGTGTGTAGAAAAGCAGCTCCTGCCTTTGGCTCCAAGAAGGCAGTGGGTACTAGGGACTTTTCTGGTGGCAAGGCAGTTGTCCAGACAGCAGGAAAGGTTGCTGGAACTGAAACAAAGAGCTGCTGGATAGTGATCGCTAACTACTGCTTGTCGAAAGAGCTGAGACTCAGGGGCAAGACCCTTTGGTTATTAGCAGGACAAAGACTGAAGCCAAACTTTCAATCTCAATGTATTTTGAGAGGCATCTTGAGAAGCCTGGAGCTTCATGGCATTTGCCTGTTCAGTATTGCTTCAGAGAAATAAAAACTTTGCAGCCAGAAGCTTCAAGGGGCTTTTGAAATGCAAGAATTTGATGTGTTTCTGTTTCAAATTGATAGAAAAATCGACTTGCTTTTTCCTGTGTTCAGTTCTTCCCTCATCTGTGCTGGTTGGAGTATGCATAGGTAGGGCTGAATGAATTGCTGGGAGGCAAAAATCAAATCCATCTTGCAAGCATTTACATTATTTTACAGATGGTCACCTGACCTTAGAATGGATTTGTCACCCAAATAACAAAATTATTTGGGTGACAGTTGGCTATTAGAATGGAAAATCCAGTGCTGATATGCCTTGGAAAACAGTAATAGCCTAATCAGAAAATAAGATGGGAGGAAGAATGGTCTGCTTAGTAACTAGCCATATTATAAAAACATATTATGAAAATATGCCTGCAATGAAAATGTGTGGGGGAAAGCTGTTACCTAGTGGTACATCACATATTGTTTATGACAAGGCTGGAGATGGACAATGAGGGAAGTCCTTGCTGCTCTGGAGGCACAAGGAATTGTATTCTTGCCCCATCAGCCGATTTGCCTCGTCTGCCCTGAACTTTCTGCTTTGCCTCAGTAAAGGGTTAGGCTGTGTGATGTGTGTTCCCAGATTAGTTTTCCTTGTGAAGAGACTTGCTTTTTTGTAGCTACTTATCTTGAGCAAATTGTAAAAGAAAGGCTTCTGTGACTTTTGTAATATGACTTCTTAGTGTAGCCTGTGATATCATGTTTCAGTTAGTTTTCTTTAAAACACTTTGTCTCTATAGGCTCTGTATTACAGTCATGCCTATTCTGCACTGTTGAGTCCAGGCCAATTCTTAAGAAAACATTGTGTATTGACACAAAGCAGTGGACAGTTTTAGCTAGCCTGGGAGAACAAAAAAGCTTCAGTCCAAGCCTAGTAGCCTTAATGAAATGTTTGCTTTCATATTTTTTATAACAAAATCCTATGGATTTGTCAGTAGGAGACTGGAGAGTTTGAAAATTCCTACCTATGGGAAAGAAAGCATCGAGCAGTCAATTACCTAGATTTGTGGAAGATATAAATGTCGTCTCTTTTGTTTGCAAGTGAACGGTGGCTACGCGTGTGTGGCAGGTCTTGCCCAGCACTTACCTAGGTAAGTTTCTGTTGCTGAATCTGAACACAACCTTGTCCCTGGTGGCTTGAAACAGAGTAGATTTGGAAGGCTGTAGCTGTTCTGATTCATGTTCTAGAAGGAATCCTGTTGTCCAGTTTTTTATACCTATCACATGTCCAGTGTTTGTCCTTACATATTCATTGGGCAAATTTCTGTGAGCACGTTTTTCACATTAATTGGCATGCAGATGGCTGTGGGGCTCGCCCAGATCTGGCTAAATTATACTTGTTTGTTTGGTGCACATTCCTGTAGGATCTCGGTGCAGTTTCCAACCCATACTGCTGAGGTTGTTTCTCACCTGTACTAATCTGGTTGACAAATTGTTCCTTCTCCTTTTGAATTCTTCAGAACACAATGAAGGTTTCTAAAGAAATTAGTTTTTTTTTCTCGATAAAACCATGGAGCTCTGATTATCAGTTTATGGGAGCAGTCCCTATTTGACTGGGTGTGCTTGGCACTGGTGCTTCTAGGAGCACTGTATGGTTTTTGTGGCCTGTTGCTGTTTCAGGGTTACACCTCTCTTGAGTGTCAGAATGGCAAATCTCCAAGAAACAATAACCAAAAAAAGCAGAAGTGATGCTCGTGTGATCCTTAAATATATAAACAGGAGTGTGTTAAATTGATGGTTTTATTAGTGTGTGATGCCATCCATGAGCCAGAATCTTTTTGTCTCACTCTCAAGTCTATCTTCTGCATTTTCAGAAGGGTTTTGGAAAAAATTCAAAGGGGGAAGGGCGCAAAAAGTGGTGACTTCCTGCTAAGTCTATTTCTTAACCAAAATATTGTCTTGTATGTTAATGGAAAGAGGTAATGCCAGTAATGTTAAACAAATAAACAAAATCCCAAACAAAATGAAACACCCACACTGTTTAAGTGTTTGTAGTGGTGTTGGAGCTGAAATACAATTACTATGCTGATATATGTGTGTATGCTTCTGTTTTCGATTTTAAGATAACGATTAGCAGGTCATTGTATTTGTCACATGTAAAAATGTGTTTATTTGACTAATGCATAATTGCATGATTCTCAGATATCTACTTTTGTGTGTCGCAAGTAATTTGCAATTTAAAAATATTTAACTTGTACTGAAGGAGCCCAAGTTGCTCTGTGGTACTTTTTAAAAAGGGGGGTGGGTACTGGCAGTGGGACATGTGATGCAGATTGAAACTAGTTTGGAGTTGAATTATTAATCTCAAAGTAGCATTTAGGTAGTGTATTACAGATTCTTGGTAAACCAATAATGTACTGTTTCAGGATTTCTTTACCTCATAATGTTTTGAGAAGAAAATGCTATGATGCAGGAGTCATTCAGAATTACTTGTAATGTATATCTATGAGTTCAGCAGAGGAATAAACAAGTTGATAAGGTAGCAATCTCTTTTTTTTTTTTTTTTTTCCCCTTTAAATTAAAATGGGTTAAACCATTGAAGAGACATGTCTCTTCAACTTGATGTCCTGTAAAACTCTTAAATAATATTCAGAGATAGTTCCAAGCTGACATTTGACATATTTTTCATCTTTTAAACATTAGATAACTGAACCACAACCACACAGTATAGTTCTGTAGAATAGAGATTGTCCCTGGTATTGACTAAATTACAGGAAGCAAGCTGTGAAGTAATTTTTCTTGGATTTCAATATTAAGTAGCCCAAGACAGGATTACTTGTCTTTCATAATTGCAACTGTATTACTGCTTAGCAAGTAATAGTTATTTTTAGAAAACGGATTTGATTCTTCTAACTGGAAAAATAAAGCTGCATCTCAAAATACCTATTATCATAAAAATTACCCACAAAATCATTTTTCTGCAAGTAAATTGAACACTTTTATCCTGAAAATATACTTTTAGAGGGATCTGGACAGCAAGCTTTTTGTCTCTTATGTATAGTGGATCACATCAGGCAGCATGTTCCTGCACCCTCACCCTCATGGTAAAGGAATGCTTCAGGCTGTTCAGTGAGTTGCCTGCCTCTCTGGTGCATCATTGTGACCTTCCCACTGTCTGTAGTGAGTTGTCTGTTACTGAAAACCAAATTTGGATCAGAGCACTTGCTCCTGAGCACAACTTCTGATAGTTTCCTACGCTCAAGTGACATAATTCTGCAGTCACACGTACGACCTGGAAAACGTGTTAGGGCATGATTTTAATGTTTCAATTTGGCACCTCCTTTACTTTAAGTGTCAGGGATTTATAAGATGCGTTCACACACCTTTGCAAAAGCATTATTAGCCACATGCAGATGGTATGAGTACCATAAGAATTTTTTCAGCTGAAAAATGGGAGGCCTTTTATTATGAAGAAAAGCTCAGTAATAACCAGAGCAGGTGAGATATTAGGTGTGCCATTAACTATACATAGGAAAGATGTATTGAAATGTCTTCAATTTTATTTCAGTTTTTAATATGTATATGAGTTTATTCTGGGTGTTACTGAATAAAAGTGATGCAACATGGTCTTTTCTCTTTCTGTGATTAATCCAAGTTTGTGATATACTCTCGATAAAAAGTTGTAGTTACTCATTTTCCTGCAAAGGTTCACTTTTTTTGGTCCAGTCTCAATATTGGTGTATCTGGTTTTGCCTGCTTGGTCATTAATAACTGAGTAGAATGATAGTGTTTGGCTCTATTTTTATAGGCTAAATCACTCAGTATGGTTTCTGAAACTTTCCTTAACACCACTTCTGGTTGCAGTGTGAATGCAGTCTAAACACGTGTGGTTAAGCATTTTGCCTTTTGAGAGTAACTGGCTAGGACTTGGCTTTTCTACAGGTCTTTTAGCGGGCTCTTTCTCTCCAGAGCAATGGCCTTGGACACCATGGTGACAGCAGTCAAGTGGCAAAGAAGCTGTTGTCCTGTTATCGAGTTTTAATAAGACTTCTGAAATCCTGTTTTTCATGCTTTCTTCCATCCCATCCCCCTGCTTTTTTGTTTTACATGTCTTGGCATTGAGTGAACTATATTCATGAATCTATTTGAAAAATGTTGGTCATCAGTAATTAACAATACAGTTCATTCCTTAATGTTCATTGTTAACAGAATACAACTATTGCCTTAGAAACACTATTAATTAGAGTTGAATGAAAGATATAGAACTAGATGTTAAGTATCTTTTTGTTAAAAAAAAAAAAAGTCTAATGGATTTTGGCATGGACAGCTGTATTCTTTTCCATGTATTCATTTTCTATGCCCTTTAATTAAAGTGTGAAAGGAATAAAAAAAAAGATTTCCTAAGAGTTCAGATGCATGTTTTGAAAAAGAATACAAACTGTATGTTGTGATTAAAGATTTTATGTATATGTATGCACATACACAGGTGTGCATGTCAGTTCAAAAGAGCTGTTAGTATTGTTACACGGCATGCTCATGGAAACGATGTCACTTGCTTAAAAGGAAACAAAGTGAGTTTAGTACATTTTTCATATGAAAAAGTTTCAGTTACTAGAGGAAGGTACGCTGGCGTGCGCAGAGCAACATTAGCAAGCAAAAAAAACTCTGCAAGCACAGCCTCTGCAGCTGCTGGGCAGCGTGTCCCATGCATGGGGCTGTTGGGCTTCCACCCCACTAGCAAGAAGCAGCTTTTGCTCACTGGTTAGAGCATGTAGATACGAAGTTTAAGGAATGTACTCCCCACCCCCACACACCCCCCCACCTTGGGGAACATTGTGTACACTTAACTGAATACATTAATAATACTGTCTCTCTGCAGAGTTCATCCCAGGAAGTGAGATTCAAGCTCATGGAAAGGAGTTAGAGACTTGCAAAAAAATAATTTAAAAAAACGACACCCAGGACTCTTATCTGCACAAATACAGATTGATCTAGAGATTCATGCGTAGAGCTGATGATGAATTGCCTGTGGTTTTGGGGAGACCAGCTCTTTTGCTTTTGGTTGCATTGAAAGTCTGAAGTTAATGCTCATGAGAAGTAAAAACGAGCATGTGAGTTACTTGATGTGCCTAAAGATTGCAGAGGCAGAAGCAAAAAGGCAAAACAACTCTTTGAAGCAGTAGCTTCAGCTGTGTCTTATTGTGTGCACTGGGAACTGAGAGGAATAGCAGCCAACCAGGGAGAAAATGCCAGCTAAAGGTAAATACTTCTTCAATGAAAATGACGACTGCAAGATATCAGATCCACTCTATGAGAAGTACTGCTATACAAGCCAGCAGCATCCACTCCTGCTATTGCTGCTCTTCATTGCGATCGTCTTCTGGACTACTTTAATTATAATCTCTTTTGTCACTTATGTGAGTATACTTTTTTCTTCATGTTCAATGTTTCCAAAGATGATGAAGAATTGCTTACAACAGCACACCAAACATTTATGGCTAAATAATTTTTTTGAACCACATGGTGTCAAAGTTGCAATGTTGAAAGAAATCAAATAATTGTGTATGTAATGCTGTGTATGTATTTGAAGGGACAGGAAAGGGAGGAGGCAGTGTTGTCAGGCACGTGCACAGTTACTATAAGGATTCTTCTTTTGTTCCTATATGTTATGAACAAATCATAATCTATGCTAAATGGTAGCTACAATAGTAAATAAGTAATAGAGGGGCTGCGGAAGGAACAAGAACGTAAGTTAAAATAATGTCCTGGATTTCTCATATTTTCAGAGTCATCAAAGAAATGTGATAATATAGTGATTCATTGGTTATGAATTCCTGAGGTGATTATTTTGTTGTTGTTTTGGTTTTTTGTTTGTTTGTTTTTGGTAATACACCAGGAATCTCCCAGTACAATGGGTGATCTGTTGAATCAATATTTACTTAGCAAACAGCAGGGATCCTACAGGCATAGGAAAGATGCAGCTTAAAGAATTTTTTTGTTGTGTAGTGTAATATGATTTCTGTAAAGAAATTTAGGTGTCCTTCAAGCCAGCCCAGTTGACAGCTGGTAAAAAGGGAAGTGGATTTAAAGATAATCTTGTTAAAAGGTAATAAGGAAGCTGTTATAATCCTTCATTGCCTTATATCACTGCTTTCCAAACACTGTGCTTTTTTTATAAAGTGACTTTAGATTTGTTGCTAAGAAGAGATTTAATCTTACCAATTCCACTTGTATCCCTTTTAGCTTTTATTCCTTAAAAAAATGAAAGAAGTAGGAACACTATTTGCATCTTCCAAGTCATCTCCTGTAAAACTTGGGAAAAGAGCTGTTATGCTCCTTTTTAGTAAAGCTTGAGCTCCTTAAATGCCTTTCTTTGGGTACATCTGCATTATACAGTACGGTATGGTTAGAACTTAGTTTAAAAGACAAAACCAAAACCAGCATTTTGGGAAATAATAATGGTGGAATTGGGGTAGACTGAGTATCTATAATAGTATTTATTATATTATCTCTGTATTTGTGACTATCAGAAAGCATTAATGCTGCCATAGACTACTTAGGAACCCAGGTTAGCATATTTTAAAGCTCTCTAATCTGTTCCAGGACAGTATAAATGCATTTTTCCATTTTTTTCTAAAGGGGACATTTAGACCAAATGTAACACTTTGGTTTGCCTTTGCAGAAAGACCATTATCAACTTGCCTTCATTATTGCAGTATGTGCTGCTCTTGTCATATTTGCAGTCATGTATTTACTATTATGTATCGAATCCCTATTTCGGAGATGGCTAACGTTGTTTGGAGTTATGATTTGGATTTGCTTCTTAATCGTTGGATATGTATCTCTTTTTGAAAAGGAAAATGATTATCAGCTGTGGGAGCAGGTATGTCTCTCTTGTTCACTCAGGTACTTACATAGAACTGGTAGTATATATGAATGTGTATATGAACAATTTTTTCTTGAGATTCAGGTTCACTTTCCTAAATTTATTGGTTTATTATAGCCAATTTTAGTTTGTATTCTTTATTATAGTGAAATTCCTTATTATAGTGAAATTATAATTCAGCTGAGAAAATTGGATAACTGCATAAATCTAGGTGTGAATTGCATCTTTAAGTTGAAATTGAACTGCATTTTTATTTTAATATTTTTACTAGATCTTTATTATGAATTCATCTTTAAGAGAATTTTTCATTAATAATACTTGCTTTGTTAATTTATATGGGTCAAAGTGGTGTTCAAGAAATGTATAAAGGACTCTAGAGCTGGGTGTGCCCTAGGGAGCATGTTTTCAAATCAGTGGGAGAGGTGAAGTGAACAATAAGAATTAATGAAACATCCTGGCATAGCTGGGTGTGGCTAATGTTCATTGCTTACTATCTCTGATCAGAAGATGGGCGATTTCATGATGCCAAAAATATCATAATCTGTAGGAAACTCCTCCTAAGGCCTCATAATGTAAACAGAAGAGTTTTTAATGAAATAAAAACGTCTTTTTATCTTGTTTTACTGACTCTTCCCCTTCCCCTCTTTATTTCAAATAAAGAAAGATATAAATTATCAGTTAAACATCCAAAATCTGATTTGTATTATGGCCTGGATCCAGCACTGTGTATTTACAGTTGCTATTCAATATTTTTTAATTTAAGGAAGAAGCTATTATTTTAGGAAAAAACAAAATTTACCCTTTTTAACTGTAAGTATAAACGTGTAACAAAGGAAGATTTGGTTTTACTGCTTTCAGTGCCAATGTCTTGTGTTGTTATGTGGTAACAACTCAGTGATGTTGATTTAAAGCCTAAAATATAAGGACACCTTAGATTAGAAAGCAGAAGTGAATAGGTTCATTTCAGATTTTTATCTCAAGTGATGAATTTATCACTAATTAAAACTACTATTTAAATTCAGGTATGACCTTTGCTTGTCCACGCTTGTAAAATGATTCCACAGCATTCAGAACACTGTGATAGGGGTTGTATGTATGGCTAAAAAAAGCCCAGCTAAAATAGTCAAGATGAACATGAAAAGATTACTCTTGTTGAATGAAAACTTTTATTTGCTTGCTTGTTTGTTGTCCCAACCAAGCTATCTATTCTGGCAAAACATTTAAGTGCAGTCTGGGCCTCGAGACTTCCTTGAAGGAAGCTCATGTCTGGAATGGCACAAGTTGAGTTGCAGTGACGAGATGGAGCCGCGCCAGGAATACTGCAGGGTTTTCCTCTGATCAGGGTAGTTAGTTTCCATATATATGAGCTAAACACCATACCAAATCTATAAATATGGATTTAAGTTTTATAGACCTTCCTTCTGATCCCTAGCAGTTTAGTAGACCACTGTGCATTTTGTGAAATCTGTGTAGTTAATGGCAATAGTGATTATTCTTTGTGCTAGCACCAGGAAGTATTGGTTGGATTTTTGGTTTTTATCAAATACAGCGTAAACATACACATGTGATCAGGTGATGTTAAAATTAGAATAGTAAGTTGGAGAAAGTGAGAAATCCAATTGGAGAAATCCAATCCAATACTGCTGTCCTTGCAATACACTGTTCCTGATACGTGGTGTACAAAGTGCATCTTCAGCAAGGACAGCTGAAAAACTTTAAGGTGATATGTCATGTTAAACTGTTTTATCCATTCATCTATAGCTGCTAATTCCATCAAAGCTTCTAGGACTACTACTGTGCTTATTTTTTCAAATGTGCTTTTGATACATCATTATTTGATTGTTCAGCCTGAAAATGAGAAAGAATTCTGCTACTTTCCTCCTTTTTTCTGTAGTGAGTTTTGGCAGGCACCTAATAATGTGTATGTGTGATTTTTCTTTTTTCTTTCTCTCTTTCCAAAGGTGCCATTCTTTCTATTCATAATCTTCACAGTTTATACCATGCTACCCTTTGGGATGAGAGGTGCTGTCATAATTAGTGTTCTTTCTGCTCTCTCTCATATTATTGTTCTAAGTATTGTGGTAAGCAAGACTTCTCAGGAAAATACAGAATCCATTCTGTTTCAGGTAAGGAAATATTACTTGTTTAAGTAATTAAATAGCCTAGTTGTATTACCATTTGATATTGACATAACTATCCTGTTTAGATAAGTTCTAAACTTCCACATGGATGTTCCAAATATGGATTCGGAATCTGGGCCCAAAGTGTTTTACCTGCTTTTCATAAAATAGCAATTATTTTCATCTATAATGCATTTTGGTTTTCTGACCTAAGTGGAAGAAACAGAATTATTATTTTTATTTTTAACTAAGTTACTCAAAACATGACAAACTTTGCTACAATCGTTCTTCCCGATCTGCGCTGTTTCAGATGGGTCTGTCTAATTTCATCTGGCACTGCCCACAGGGTGGATCAAAAGGGCCATTGCTGCCCTGAGGAGTCAGCAGGGTCTGGGAGTGCTACTGGGTGCTTTCAGGGTTCCAACACTTATTAATAGGGTGTATTCAAAGGAGCGCCCCAGCTCTTTTGATGCAGGTGTGTGTCAAACTTCACACAGCACCGTGATGCATGAGTTTGTAGACTGGTTTCTCCCTAAATCAAAGACTGGTGCTTGTAAATGTTAAAATGATATAGCAGGATTTTCTGTTTCATTATGCTACTGTATGTTCGTACAGGAATTCCTGTGACTGTGAAAGTTAGCTTCTATTTCCCAGGTATATCCTGGCTAATTGCAACACTATGATTTGGTGTGTGACAGGGTAAGAGAAAAATTGAACGTGGCCCAGGATTGACTGTTTTTAAGGGACTCGTACATCTATTAGTGAAGTATCAGTGACTATTCTGCAGTAGATAAATATTTTCCTTCTTGCACAGCTACTTGCCAATGCTGTCATCTTTCTTTGTGGTAACTTGATGGGTGCATTTCACAAACGCCAAATGCAGGTTGCTTCGTGGGATTTGTATAGATATACATTGAAGTGCATTCAGGTCCGAATGAAATTGAAGATTGAAAAGAGGCAACAAGTGAGTGAACTAATTAATGTTGTTTTTTCATTGCTTGTTTTCATTTCTAAAGTCTGTATAATTTTATATGGTTGGTGACTAATGTGTGTTGAAAGGCTTGGTCCAATCTTTGTGATACCCACCTAGCATCAAAAATAAAAGTTGTGCCATTTGTAACAAAAGAAGGAAGTTAAAGGGAGGAAGCTGTTCTCTATGGCTTGTCTATATGAAAATCACAGTACTTGTAATAGGAATGTCATTGCCAGTTATTTTAGTTACTTTTTTCCTAGTATAAAATGTTACTGGGACTGGCCCAAGGTAACTCAAAAGAACATGCCCTTAATGCCCTGAAAAATACTTGTAAGGCTATTTCAGCAGTTAGTTTCATGCTTCCCTTGGCTGCATTTTTTTGTTTGTTTTGAATTCTAAAGTATTATTTGTTCTTGTATTTTCTTGTCTTGCAAACTGTTTTTCTTTTGCTAGAAGAAGAAAATTGGAGCCTAAGGGAGAAAAAAAATGTGTAATAGATGACACTATTCAAGTATAACATCGTTTATTTCCATAAACTCCAGTGGTATTTAAAGAATAAGCAAGGAACATAAATTTCTTACTGAGGAAGTACTGTAAGGAAGTATCAAAGCTGAAACTAGGGCACATTTCCACTTTTATCCTGGTATAGCAGGGATAAGAACAGCAGCTCTAGAAGCTGATGGGTACTGAGTTCTCTGCCCACCAGTTATTAGATAAAAGGAAAGGGCTGAAAAGTGACTGACTTGATCAAATTGAGAAGAAGAAAACGCCACGCTGCTAGTGTGATCTGTCCTCTGATGCCAGTCTTGTGAGATGAGATGACAAATCTGTAGGAAAGTTCTGGCAGAATTTCCCCATGCAGCAGCCAGGGAAGCATCTAATCAGCTTACACAGGCAGTGTGCTCTCATTCTTTGGGTGATGTGGCAACTTGCATGGTGTCTGTGTTTTGTTTTGATATTTTTTTTTTTTATGGTTGCTTGCTTGAAGTGTAGATGTGCTTAAGTCTATGGATAGCTTTCTTTTCATCTGTGTTGTAATTTGTCACACAATTTTGACTCTCTTTTTTGTCACATGCTTTTTCTCTGTGAAAACATTGTGAGAAATGCCGTTCAGGGTTCATCATTGCTTCCTTCCTGCATAATGTGTCAGTCTCAAATGGCCCCATTAGATTCACTGGGGCTCTGCTGTTGGTTTAAATTGTTCCCTAAAGTTGAGTCGTCTAGTATTAAAATGGTAGAGGAGAGGAAGGAGGCGTTTCCATTTCTGGGAACAGACTCAAACTAAGCTGCTCTCTGTACCTAGTGTAGTCCAGTACTTGATGCTCAAGGACTCCCTCTTCCCACTGTGATCCCAAGGCATTTCTTTTTGGTGACAGGCACTGGTTAAGTAACCCTGGCAGCTCACTGCCATCTGTTTACTGCTGCATTGGGTATTCAGGGAAGCGGGACAAAGATTTAGTCCGAAGGGACAGAATTTTACTGAG
This sequence comes from Podiceps cristatus, assembly GCA_000699545.1. Taxonomy (NCBI): domain Eukaryota; kingdom Metazoa; phylum Chordata; class Aves; order Podicipediformes; family Podicipedidae; genus Podiceps; species Podiceps cristatus. The sequence continues at coordinate 20,279 of JMFS01142264.1, forward strand.
TTACACAATGTGTTGACCTTGCTGGCGATGTCATCTGAAAAAGTTCTTGCTTGTAGCTGCTCCAAGCAACGTTTCCTCTTATGTGGTAACTGTGTCTCTGGGGTGGTAGAGCTCTTCCTGGGTTAAGAGTACTCCTCTTTTTATCTTCCTCTTCTGCCCAGCAATTTAGCAGGGTTGTCTTTGAAGAACAGGCTTTTAAGTCAAAACCAGTGTAAAGCAGTGCACTGAATAGTCAAACAATGTAAGTGGTTTTTGAAGAGTCTGTATTCTCACTCAGTTTGAAAGACTATTTCAGTGGCATCAGCTCCTGGTTCATTTAAGCTTACAGCAACGTATCTGTTGCTGCTTTTCCAGTATTTGAGAATCATAAGGGTTTTTAATACTGTATAAATTATTCATTATATTCTATAAGCTTTTACCAGAAGCTTTACCAGACAACACTAACATAACAGAGATTGGTGGAAAAAATAATTTTTGTTTATCCAGAAATTGTAGTACTGATTTTTTGTGTGTTTCATGGTTACAGAAAGATGTCACATCTGGGTCACAAGGAACAAAAAAAAAAAAATGCAACACCCTTACTTAACTGGAAAATCAGTGATTTTGAGAACAGAAACATATAAGTCTTCTGGAAAACCTGACATGCATTACTCAAAAGCTATTTGAATAAAGACTTTTTTTTTTTTTTTTTTTTTTAATTCCTTCTTGCTGTCACTAAAATACTGCAATTTCAAGTTTTTTGTGTTAACAATATTGCATCATTCATATTTTTTTTTTCCTCTCCTTTTAGGAAAATTTGCTTTTATCCATACTGCCAGCTCATATCTCTATGGAAATGAAGCTAGCAATCATAGAGCGGCTAAAAGAAACTAATGATAATAGGCAAATGCATGACAACAATTTCCACAGTCTATATGTAAAAAGGCACCAAAATGTTAGGTAAGTGGAAACTCTAGAAGTCATGTTAATATAAGCTGCTGATTCTTATCAGTATATATGGTCCAGTGAAACTAAAATTTGGAGACAGACTTTCAGGCTGAAGTGAGCTTCTTCCCTGCGGTAGGAAGATAACTGTCCAGACCTGATGTGCTGTCTTCTAAATCAGTTGAGATACTTGAACCCCTTTTTTCTGGAGTTGTTTCCGAAAGAGGGATGTTTTCTATTAAATGCATTTTAATATTTAAGCTGACTGTGGAATAGACTTATCTTCATGTTTCAATTATGTAGTTTTTTCCTTTTGTTCTTCTCTAGCATTCTTTATGCAGACATCGTAGGATTTACTCGCCTTGCCAGTGACTGCTCTCCTAAGGAACTAGTGGTGATGCTGAATGAACTTTTTGGAAAGTTTGATCAGATTGCAAAGGTGGGTGTTGTAGTTTGTTGTGCAGCAGGGATAAAAGCCACCACTGGAAAAACAAGAAGTCTCTTCTTCAAGACAGAAAGCAGTTGGTGTTAGTCCTGCAACTTTGGCTTTAAAGCTAAAGAGTAAAATCAAAAATAGGAAATTCAGCAAGTTGTTACTGTAATTCCAATTCTTGAGTCTGGAGGTTTATCTGTATTGTTCAGGGAATTGTGTGATGGCAATAAATGATTGTAATAAGGCTGTAAGACGTTCTATATGCAAGCTCTGTTGAGGAGCTTTGGTGTGTTTAGTTAGGGTTGTTTGTTGGCTCTACAAATGGCGAACTCTCAGGCACACATTTAAATTCATAAATTCACTCACATTGCATCAGACCAAGGAGTTTTTTAGCTCGGCAGTGGTGATTAGTAATGGCTACTTACAGGAAAGTGTAAGAATGGGAAGTAGATTAAAAAGGCCTGTATTAAGACATACTCTCACTACAGACCCTTCAGGTTGGCAGTAGTAATTCTTACCACTTCCAAGTGCTGCTTGAGGTTAATTTCTTTGCAACTGTAATCACAAGCTCAGTTTTTGAGTTCTCAGATTTCAGGGACTGTATCACATAAATGTTTGCATGTGATGATTTCTGTAATCCTCTAAAACTGACCCTAATCTTGGATATATTTTCTGTCAAACCCATTAATTTTTCTGTTAGTGTTATGAAGCAAATATGTCTTTAGGAAAATAAATAATGCATTTTGTTTCATCCTATGTGACATCAAAAAACCAAATACCAACACAAATTCTGGTTCTAGAAATTTAGCATTGGTAAAGCATAAGTCAAGACTAATGACTATCAAAACTTCCCATCATTTAAAGATGTTGATTTGATTTCATAATTGAGTTATATTTGGTTATACTGAATGCAAATTAGAAAATTAATGGACTTGGAAAATCTTGGTTTTGCAAAATTCTAAAGATTCTTCAGGAAAAGTGGGAAAACTCTAAAACCATTAATATAGCAGAGGACTGAAATTGCTTTAAACCTTTGTGGATGTCATTGAATAAATTCTTAACATTGATTAAAACCTGGCTAAAATCCTAGTTAACATTTTGACTAAATGACATTGTTAATCTTTGGATTTATATGAATTCAGTTGCTGTTAAATCTTAAAGTAGAATCATAGAATCATAGAAAGGTCT
>JMFS01142281.1:0-36327 GCA_000699545.1 Podiceps cristatus
CCGTTTGGGGTTAAACCACGACAACTCAGAATGTTTTTAAATGGATCACAAGCCTGAATATGGTGTATGATATTCAACAAAATATTAGATTCTTGTATAGTAGGAATTCCATGAGCGTATCTAAGGATTATCCACAAATAAATATACGTGTTTATTTATGTGTAGCAGCATTACTGAAGAGTGGGAAGGTTCACTTCTTCTTAAAGAGGCCACAGAAAAAGCAGCCCAAAGTAGTCAAACCAGAAAAAGCAGCTTAGCAATGAGACTTAGGGAAGCAGAACTAACAGCAAGGAACTGAAGAAGTGCACGTCAAATTTAATTCCCTTTTTCTATTATTTTTGAGTTATCTCTCACTAAGAATGTCAAGCCCTCTTTTGCTGAACTGTTCATTGTGTGCCTTCTAGAGTATAATTATGTGATACATACTTACATTATTCAAGCTTACAGAAATTAAGCTCCATTCTTTTTTAGAGGTACCCAGACCCAGAGGGAGAGCGCATGAATAAAATCTAAAAATGGACCATAATGCCATAAAGTCCAAAATAAAAAAATTATACTTTGCAAAAATATATATGCAACTGCCCCAACTGTAAGAAGTAACAAAATCTTCTAGAACAAGCATTATTGGGTTAGTTATGAGCTTGTTGACCTGCCCATAAAAAGACACCAGGATGATAACCTTTGAAAATTTGCTTGCATCCCCAAAGACTACACCGGGAAGAATACCTGTTAGCTGATTTTTACTGTCCTACTTACTGGAAGTGGAGTGTTGGCGGAATAGTGTGTGTTATGCTAATCCTACAAGCTAACCCACCCCTTAAGAATTAATTTAGATGTGAAGTGACTTGACTCGATATTTTTCTGGTGCACTTTTGTTCCATACTGGGAACCAAGCATGGATCAGTTTAGGCCTGAAAGTTGCAGATCAATATTCACTCTGTCCAGATTGTAAAATTTTGGTCAATTTTTGGACAATTTATCTTATTTGATCCCTCAAGCTCAGGCAAAAAATTGTGCTTTTTTCCTAAAAGGACTCACAGCATACCATAAAATAAGTGGAGGAAAGAAGTGCATCTCTCACTTTAAAAACTCTACTAGGCTCAAACATAACAGAAAGAACTCCTGTTTCACCAGTGAGATACCTTGCATAGAGGTAAAATAGGTGGAATCTGTATTGATTCGGCACAATTTAAGTGCGAGGTTTTCTAGAACAGATTTGTAATGGAATAAATGTGCAGAATTGAATTAAATATTCAGAGGAAATATATTATTTCTTTCAGTTAGTAGAAAAAGTGGAATTCAACAGATGCTGCTGCTGTGGATTGGATTGGCAAAAGGGTGTATTTTCAGTGATGCTCATTGTTTCCAAGTGTTTGGAAGTTGACACTTGCACCAGCTCTAAACTCAGCATTTGTCTTAAGTACTTAGTCACTGGTATCACGTTTCTACTATTGTTTTCTTGATTAAAATATTAGGGTGTCACCCTAGGTTGTGTGATCACGTGGCTGTACTCTGCCCAGAAACACTAGGCAGATCACTTACAACAGGTCATCTTGGAGTTACTGTACTTTAATGAAGACTTTAGTAAAAGCTTAGTCAGGAGAGTGGGGTGGTCAGTGAGACTGGGATGATTAAGTCAGGCCCATTTCTTTAGTGGGCAGCAGGTGTGGTCAGTATCACATGCCTTCAGCCATCTCCGCTGACCAAAGGACAAAGCACCAATCTACTGGTGCTTTGACAATTTTGCAAGCTTTTGAGGAAAACCAACATCCAGTCTCAGACAGGTGATCTGAATCTCTAGCAAGATATCAAGGAATTAGCTCAATGTCTTTGCCCTGCTAGAATCTGAATGGCAGTTCCTTTTCAACCTAAGCCCTTCTGAGTAAAATTAAGCTGTTCTGTTCCATGTTAGAATTTAATATATATATTTTTTTTAATGTTTCATGTTCACTCTCTGATTTGTATTGCCTGTCAGGAAAAAAAGTGTGTGCATCTTTTTGAAATCACATTGTCTTTTTTTTTTTTTTTTCTTCCTCTTCAGATGGATAATGATCAGAATTCCAATACCTCAAAGCAGAGATATTCTGGGAAAGTCCATCTTTGCATTGCCCGTTATAGGTAAAAAACCCCAGCTCATTACATATATAATACATATTTGTAATATTTAACATTTAGGTTTGCTTCACTTTCATTCATGCACTGAATTATTCCCTGGACCCAATGTTATGGATAGTACACCCCTTTCCTGTTTGCACTGGCTGCAAAATAGTGCCATTTCCATGTAGTTTAATTGTCAGAGAAAGTTTAACGTGGCATGGCTCTTTTACCCGACACTGTATTTCTAGCTTTCAATGTCTAAATGAGGTGAGAATGTGTACCTCCTACTTTATAGAGAATGTCTCAATCTGTTCTTATTGGTTTATTATCAATGCAAGACAGATTTAAATTAAATTTCCTCACATTTTTGCTTTGCACATTAAAATGTCAGCTATGAAGTACTGTCATGATAAAAATTTCTGTGACTAACAATTTCTTTCAGGATGGATATGGATTTAAATACTTTATAAGAATTTTTTGTCTATGAGTAGCTTGTTTTAGCTGTAATTCACAGTTTTTGTCTTTAACTTGTCTCTGTTGAATTTAAACTTGTGTAAAAGATTATCATATAAAAGAAACAGAAATTGGTGACTGGAAAAAGACCCCTATAACTGAGTTTGCTTTAATTCACTTTAAAAAATAAAGATGATTTTGGCCAGTGTATTCAAAGAGACCTAAGTGAGAAATGTGTAAGTAAATTCTACAGAAAATGATGTAGTTTTAAGTGCATAGCACTAGGTGAACGGGTTGCATTTCATGGCAGCCTTTGGTGATACAGTTCACAACAACAAACTGACCTGGACTCCACTCAGAACAGATGTTTCAGAAGGAAAGCAAAAAGCTTAAACTGAGGAATTACCTTCCTGTGCAGCCTTAGAACTGTACACCTTTTTCTGATTAGTATTCAGTTGTGTGGGGGTTGTAAGTAAACACGCATGTTTTCTATCTGTACTCCATTGCAGTTACAACCCTTTTGATGGACCAAATGAAAATCCAGAAGCAGAGCTCCCTCTTACGGCAGGAAAGTACCTTTATGTGTATGGAGACATGGATGAAGATGGCTTTTATGAAGGTATTTTTTTTTTAATCTGTGAATTCATGCTAATTCATGCAGATTAAAATCAGTTCGTCTGTCAAACATGCTCCAAGTTCTTTCTTTCATCTGCTCCAAATCAATTGCTAAAATTACCCCATCATCATTGTCTTAATTAACAGAGTTTCTGCACCAGCAAAGCTGCTCCTTGCAGGCAAAGCTAATTAGAAGATATTTTGTATTGTCAGCTTTTCCTACTGGCAAGATTTAAGTTGACAAGAAAGCTTACTAGCAGTTCTGGTTTTTGCCTCACTGAGCCTTTACATTCTCAAACTGTGAATGTTGTTTATTTGCAGTTTTCACTTGTATCATCTTCCTTTTTTTGTCCGTTTGCAAGGCATTGACATGCAAGAGAGGTGTGTTCCTTCAAGGATTTTAATGGTATTGTTCTTTTTCACCAGGGGAACTTCTAGATGGACAAAGAGGACTAGTCCCTTCAAATTTTGTGGATTTTGTTCAAGACAATGAGACACGGTTATCAAGCACATTAAGCAGTGAACAAGATCAGAATTTTATCAACCATTCAGGTCCTACTTTGGAAGGAGATGTCTTGGAGATAAGTCCACCAAGTCACATAGACTCTAGTGTAATCAGCAATGGTGCAGGGACTCTGGATGTGAACATTGATGAAATTGGAGAAGACATTGTGCCTTATCCTAGAAAAATCACCCTTATTAAACAACTAGCCAAAAGTGTCATTGTGGGCTGGGAGCCACCGGTAGTGCCACCCGGATGGGGAACGATTAGCAGCTACAATGTTCTTGTTGACAAAGAAATACGGATGAACATAGCCTTGGGAAGCAGAACGAAAGCTCTTATAGAAAAGCTTAACATTTCTACTTGTACATACCGAATATCAATTCAGAGTATTACAAACAAGGGTAACTCAGATGAATTGCAGTGCACTTTGTTAGTTGGGAAGGATGTCATAGTAGCCCCTTCTAATCTTAAAGTGGACAACATCACCCAGATTTCTGCTGAGCTCTCCTGGCTCCCTACAAATAGTAATTACAGTCATGTGATCTTTCTTAATGAAGAAGAATTTGACATTGTCAAGGCTGCTAGCTACAAGTACCATTTTTTTAATTTGAAGCCCAATATGGCCTACAAGGTGAAGGTCATGGCAAAGCCCCATCAGATGCCCTGGCAGCTTCCCCTGGAACAACGAGAGAAAAAGGAAGCCTTCGTGGAATTTTCTACGTTGCCAGCAGGTTTGATATTTTTCTCCCTCCCCAAGACTCTCCAGTTAAGTTTCTCTGAAAATTCTAGATAAATTAATCTAACCTTTAGCTTTGTGCTGAAAACCCTGTCACATTCATGAGCAGACTGGGGATTATTAGATTGCTCTGTGGTATCTAAAATTAATTTCTGTCCTGCATTATTCTATGCTTTGTTCCTGGGTAAGGACTGAAGCATTTTTGCAAGACAAACTAGGGAAAGCCATGCTTATCATCATCACAGATCACACACTAAGTGATTTATCAGATTAATCTCCATTTGTGTTTAATTTGTCCAGTTATAGTATTTCTAGTAGTAATTTATTTTCATTGGTGTGAACAACACTGGTAAAAAAACCAGTTTTTACTTCTGACAGGTTGTTTGTATGTTATTTGTGTATCTTAAAGCACTTTTTACGGGGATGATCCAGCACTTTTCTGTAATGAAGAACAACAGTGTCATCTCAGATGACCACACAGTCATTTGGGGGATGTAAACGCATTGTGGTTGTGAAGTCATAATCACATTGTACAATCTGAATTTGTAAAGATAACAAATTCTTTGTGTTTTACATTAGGAATGTTGATAAGTCTTAGCAGTGATTTTCCAGTATTTAAGAACAATGAAGTAATGTTGAAAACTAGAGCTGAAATCATGTAGTAGATTTAAAGGATAATCTCATGATTTTGGGAGTGTGTGGCAGTACCTGAAAAATTTGAACATCTCTGCTTATGGATTCATCTAACCAGGGTCATCTAATCAAGGACAAGTAGAAGACTCCTTATATGTTCAGGCTTTCAGAGCACTGAATGCCTCTGAAGCAGGGACAGTCAAGTACAAGTGACTCCTGGCGAGTGAATTTTCAATAGCATTGTACGGTGTTATGGCTTAATTGACTCCCTGCTGGGATTTGAGTCTAGCAAAGGGGCAGGAATTAGTTCCGGTCTCTTCCTTGGCTCGCGTGACTTACGTGTAAGGAGACAAGCAGGACAGTAATGCTGGTTGAGTAGAGAAGGGGATAAGCTTGTATGTCTACTGCTTTTGATGCTATTGATTTATAGTTTCAGTAAAAATGTCCTCAGCTCAGGCATTTAATCTTTTGTCTTAAATCATTTCAGTGAGATAAGTGGTAGTGCTATTATAGAATCTACTGGGGGGGAGGGCATTTTAAACTTTCTATATGTTCTGTGAGAGTCGGGAGATACTGCCTTAGATGGTGGCTTGAACTTACTAGACATGCTAACTTCTTTGTTATTTGTGAAAGGCCTTTCAAGTGAGGATTTTTCAGGCCAAACACTTAACATGCTGTAACTCCCTCTAGTTGCTGAAGTATGCTAAAGCAGTAAAAGAGCTGTTCTCTGTTCAGGAGCTAAAATGCAGTGAAGCCTCTGCTTATAGAGCCAAAGTTCCCAGAATCTTCCAGACCACTTCAATTCACAGAGAGCATTTTTACTAAAGAATTTCAACTTTCCACTATTGAATAGCAAAATAAAATAGCAACTGTTGAAGTGATTAGAGGTTGATGTTTGTATTTCAAAAGTCATTGAAACAAAGGGAATAGGATGCCCATGAAATCAGAGTCAGTAATGGCAATTAACATCATAGTTAATTTCTCTTGAAAATATTTTTCTCTTGAAAATATTTTTCATGGTTTTCGCTTGGAAATATTACTGGCTTCGAGTAATCATATCTCTCTTCCAAAATACAGTTGAAAGAAAGAAGTTAAAAAGAAAAACAAAAAAAAAGTGTCTTTAATGCAACTAATTCTGTTTTTTCTCTTGGACTCCGGATTATTTTTCCACTTTAAATACCTTCAGTTGGCCTGAGTTGAAAGGAATGTGTTTAAAATACTATTTTAGAGTATGCTGAAAGAGCAATATGGATATACTCTCTATGTGTAAAGGGAATCTTATTGTGCTTCTGTAGAAGATGCACAGGGTGAGTGATGTCACATAAATCTTTAGTTGCAGTGAATGTCAGGTTTCGCAGACAGCGTAGCATGAACTGCCACATAACTGGCCACAGGCAGCTGCTAACATTTGTACTGACATTTTTCAAAGGGCTTTAGAAATATTTACAAATTAATATATGTGTTCACTTTATTTGAAGCTGAGAAGCTCTGCTCTTTACTAGTGGGGTTCCGTGATATCCTTATAGAAAAGGAAACCATCAGCCACTTACACCAAAACGGAGTGGGGATCAGTGAATATTTTAAAATTTTCACAATATATCAATCTCAGGGTTTTTTTAGGAATACATGAAGCAAAAATGAGCTTGACATAACTGCTCACATTTCAAAGCTAGAGAGAGTAGTTGCATGAAAAGTACAGGACAATTAGAGGTCGCCTTTTAATTTTTCTCTTTGCATAGATACGTCTTGTTTTACATGATTTATACTTGAAAACACATTGCTTCCTGTTGGAGCAAAGCTGAGTGACAGCTCTTTAGCTGCTGAGCAATTGAAGTCCTCGTCTTGATTCATCAAAGCATTAGAATTGCTTAAGGTAAAATAGAAATAGTTCTCTTTTGGGTACTCAGATCTAAAAATAGATAGAAGTATTGACAGGATTAGGACCAATGGGACCGTTACGGTTTTTGAGCTAATTTACATAATAAATTCACGAAGACCAAACTGTACCACAGTTCTGAAACAAACATTTATGTTGATAACCAAGACCATCAAAAGTCATCAAGGATAATTTCCCCTTTAATGATGGGGGAAAATATAAACTGTAGTAAGCCTTGGGCGTTCCAAGTTATTAAACTTATCTGTGCTACAGCCTGTGAAGGTCGAGATAGACTCCCTGGGGATTGTTTGGTTTTGGGAGAAGGGAAGGTAGGTCACTTCTCCTGCAGGAGCAGATTGTTATTGGCATTGACAAGATACTGGACTAGATCAGCTGCATTCATTCTTGTAAGCTGAGAAGCTTTTCTGGAGTGCGAGTGCTGGCTGTCAGTAAAATAGGATGGTCAGGGAAGCTGAAATACAATCCTAAATCAAAATCTACGTCTTGGCCAAGAATAGCATTAGGTCAGTTTGTGTGCTTTGGCTTTTCAAGTTAAAATACATGATAGGTGCAAGGTATAGGCAAAAATTTCATGTTGCACCTGTAGTGTCCTGAACATGACCGTAATTTTATTTCCATATAATTTTATTTCCACTATTTTATTTCCATGCTCACTAGAGGATGAAATTTAGTGACAGCAAACTACTGAAATGCACTGACGGTTTCCCAGCATATCTGGAGTTCGAGACTTGTGTGATACTTACATTTGTATCATGATCTCTTTGTTAGTAATGAATGCATGCAGTTAAAATTGTAGCTTTTGTGACAGATGAACAGAAATTGGTTGTGCTTAGTTCACTGGCAAAAGCAAACGCACAGCAATCAAGGTTGGTATTCTCCCAGCTATTACGCAGAGCTGAACCCTGCTTCTGAAATGTTTCAGTATGAGACATTTCTCAGGTTTGACTATTAAATTAACACAATGGGATGCTTGAAACATTCATGAACTAATAATCGGTATGGTATTTTTACTTTGGCTTTCTGTCTAAAATAGAGCTATTTATATTAGGGTAAATTTTTTTTAATTAAGGATTTATTTGGTGTGCTATTCCACTAACATACTGTAAATACCTTAAAAGGTTAGTAGGCATATTTTTTGCTTTAGTGCAGAGAAAAGACTTTGAGTCCAGTTGTCCTTTAAACCAGCATGCTGCTGGTTGAAATGGTTAAAGGTTTGGCTTACAGTCCACATCGCACCTTGTGCTTCTGGCCCATTAATCGTGACGTGGAGCCACCATTCTGGTCCAGAGAGACAGAATTTGAAAGTGATTTCTGAGTATGTAGTGTGCGTTCAGTGTGGAGATATATACCAAAACGTCACTTGCTGTCACCTGCAGCATTTTCCCACCAACAGTGCCATTCCTGGACCTTTTTCTCCCTGCAATTTTCTGTTAACATCATCTACATTCAGAGTAAGTATCAGTTATGCAGTCTGGAGGGATATAAATAGGTGCAGAGCAAGTTGCAAGTACTGACCATCTTGCTTAGTTACTGGCTGTAAGCAGAGGGTCAGTTCCTGGCTCCATGACCTGCTGAGTGTATGCTTCTGGTTTTACATAGTAACTGCAATAAGGACATTTTGTCATCTTTAAAAAAACCAAACCAAAACAACCTTTGAGATCTGTAGGTTCCAAATTGCAAGTATATCAGTTGACATAAATACTTCTGATTTAAGGCTCAACAGTGACTAGTCTTGTCTGTCTTAGGTCCTCCAGCTCCACCTCAAGATGTTACTGTACGGGCTGGGTCCACCCCAACAACCATACAGGTGTTCTGGAAACCACCAATTCTGACAGCAACAGGGACCTCCCATGGCGCCAGCGTCACAGGCTATGGTGTTTATGCGAAAGGTCAACGGGTGAGTTCTCCTTCCAGCGTTACAGTGACCATCTACATTACATTAGGTGGATTTCAACTGACAGGTAAAGACAACAATAAGCACGTGACAGCACTTGAATGTGTGAAGGGCTTGAGAAAGCTTTCCATAGAACTTACTCTTCTGTTTGTGCATAACTTGGTCATTAGTTTCCTTTCTATAAGCACTTAAGCTTTTGGACAAATGGATTGAAAGGATTAACGACAACTGGTGCTAATTGGTGTGGAGCCCTAATGTGGACTCTTGCAGCCCGTTCTGTGTTGGCAGTAATTCACTCCATGTTAAGACTTTAAAGGTTGTACTTAAGTGGAATTGAGGGAGGGAAACAGATGTCTTCATGCTAGTAAATTGCTTGTTTGTGTACTCAGGTGGCGGAGGTGATCTTTCCAACAGCAGAGAACACGTTGGTGGAGCTCATGAGACTAAGGAGTTTGGAAGCAAAGGAAGTTACAGTTCGAACTCTCTCTGCACAAGGGGAATCAGTGGACTCTTCTGTTGCTGCCATTCCATCTGACCTACTGGTGCCTCCAACCCCTCACCCCAGAACTGCTCCCAAATCTAAGCCATTAGCAAGTGCCGGAGCCCCAGAAACCAAAGAAGAACATTTAGGTCCACATTTAAAAATGGATGAGTCATGGGAGCAGACTCGTTCGGCATCCCCCGTTCATGGACACACGCTTGAGCCACCTGCCCCTAACTTTCACAGCTCACTTCAGGGGAGGAGGTCTCCATCACCTAACCGAATACTCCCTCAACCTCAAGGCACACCAATCCCAAATACTGTTGCAAAAGCCATGGCAAGAGAAGCTGCACAACGAGTTGCAGAGAGCAATAGGGTAAAGACAAACTTTTTCCTAAGGCTTTTTTGGGCTTTATTAATTTTGGCACTTTCCATCAAAGAATTTTTTGTATCATATGCTTTAAGGAGCAGCTAATCATTCCTAAACCCTGAAGATCCATAGTTTGAGAAGCAGCATTGTGCTAAAATTCTGTGCCATCTTTCTCAAATATGCGTATAACCATAAAGAGCATTGATCAGCCTTTGATCAGCAGTATAAACCCCATAACATCACTAGAAATGTTGTCTCAAAAAATGAGAGCCTTCCTTCTGAAAAAGAAAATGTAGTAATCATCAAAGTTTGTGCTTGGATCCTGTAGGAATCAAAAGGGAGGCTTGTGCCTATGTGAGAAAAAGTACTTTGAAACAGAGACCAAAACCATAAAGCACAGTTTAAAAATCAGTCGTGGAAATGGGTAGATAGACAAAAGTCCTGAGCAAACCTACTGTGAGAGCTAATATTTTTGACAGTTTATAAAATGAGGACAGAGTCTCATTTCTATAAGGAAATCTAACCAGCAGACAGATAAATGTTTGTATTCTAAAACTATCTGCTTTTTCAAAATAACAAAGAACACTTTAGGTGCACGTAAAGGACTATTTTGTATGCTGTCATGGATCCACAGGCAATGTTACATATTTGTCCTTCAAGAGTGCCCCTTTCTAAGTGCTAGACCTTCACAGATACTTACAACTGATTCAACATAGCTGCCATGTGAAAGCTTTGCATTATAGCTCCCCTTGTAGCTGCTAGAAGCATTGCTGCCCAAAGGAGACTCCCTGGTTGCGAGACCATTATGACCCATGGCTGCTGTAGTGACTTAGAAGTTTGCTAGTTAATTTAAATCCCATATTTGAGGCTCTTGGGTCAGCATAGCTGATGCATATGCATCCTGACAACATGCTCTGGTTTTCTTACCCATGCATACAATATTTAAATACTTCCAGTGCCCTGGGCAGTTACTTTCTCATCACAAGCTGCTCACAACTGTCTGGTACTTGTTTCAAGCCCCACTGTCACTTTTTTCATACATTATCTTGGTCCTGCATGTGGCATTCATCAGTTATGTCCAGTCTTTCATCTCCCATTGTATCTCCAATATAACTCCATTAATTTTGACAGTTCACACATGTCTTAACAGCCCCAACTTATTGACTGTCCCTGTTTTGGGACAGAATTGAGCCAGTGGGTGATGATACAGCTTTGGGGAAGCTGAATAATTCTGGATCGATAAGGTCTGCTTAAATACATATATATATATGCATGTGTATATTTCTTCCTTTTCTTTATAAATAAATTGGAATAAATGTAATAGAAAGAGAAGAGGCAATTAGTTTCTTTGGTACCCTGAAGTGAATGTCAATTTAACAACCATATAGGCAAAGAGAACAGAAATAATACTTTTGCTGGTTTTGAAAATTGCTGACATTCATATGCTCTGATCCATGTTTAATTACATCAATTTTACTGATGCTTAAAATGTTTAATTCAAGGATCTGGACAGAAGTTTACAGATGGATTCACTCTAAATTAAATCAAATTCTGCCAATGATATTTGTCATGTTTAGTCCCCAGTAGTAGAAATTCCTGCCTTGCTGCTGCAGAAGCAGCTGTGTGTCTTCTCCCTGCCCTTTATCCAGCCTGTTAGGTGGCTGATGGCTGCTATGGTCATGAGAGTAAGCAGCAGGATTCAGTAGCTGAGAGTCACCTCAGAGCAGAGGAAGGGCATGAAGTGTCATTCTATAGCTTTTTTTTTTTTTTTTTTTTTTTTTTTTCTGGTGAGGTCAAAAATGCTGTAGTGGCCTTCTGCTAACCCTCTGCCAAGGGGAAATTAGTGCCTTCATCAGCCACCTCTGACTAGAATACTAAGAATTTTGATATAAGTGGCACAGGGAAGAAAGCTAGCAGCTGAGTTGGTGGTCACATGAAAGCATATAATTGTTTATGAATGAGAGCAATGTATAAAATTGTTGAAAACTCGTAAAAGGTTACAGTCAGGGGAATCTTGCATTGCTTTAAATCGTGAGTATATTTAAATGATGTGTTCTTTAGTCCTTATGTCTTATATTTGCAATTTCTTCCACTGGTTGCAGGAACAAGCCTGCTTCACAATTTTCTGTTTTTTGTTGCTTTGCTAGATGGAGAGGAGGAGTGTTTTTAGTGAAAGGAGTAATGCATCCCAGTACGCGAACTCAGATGATGAGGAAGATGGTTGTGATTCTCCTAATGTCAAAAGAAGGGGGGCTTCAGTTGATGACTTCCTGAAAGGGTCAGAACTTGGAAAGCAAGTAAGTAGCCTGGTCTTGTTATTGTGTCAGTTGTCTGACATGAAACAAGTATTTTGTGAAGCTTGGAAGGCTCTCCAGGTCACCATCTGATTATTGTAGCCATATTGGTAAACTACCTCTTACTGGAGCTTAACACTGTCTAATGGGCACTGAGTGTTTGGCACCATGCACCTATAGATTGTTTTTCCCAAGCTGCAGTCTTAAACACGGGAAACTGGAAAAAAAGAACCTGAAAAAAATGAAAATGTGACAGGAATGTCACATTTGAGCTCTGGCCTTTTTCTGTATGATGTGTTACTACTGCATATGAAAACATGCTGTGAAACAAAAGGGAAAAGCGGAAGGATTTTTGTGTTCCATAACCCGTAGTCCTAATTAGCAGAAAACCAGCAGTGTGTATACTTGGCATGCTGTAATGAATAGAAAGATGTTGCCAGAAGAACTTTGCACATTTGCACAGCTTTTAGTCTGATCCCCCTGAAAATAAATATAATTTTTTACATTACTTTCAAGAGAGATGTAAATTCTAGCAAAGAGATATTTTTTTATGTCTTAGCATGGTCAAATAATCTTGTTAACCAAACATCTGTCCTCCCGTGTTGAAGGGTCCAAGCAACAGCATTTCTTCTTGTATCAGTTCTGAGACTCTTGGAAGAAACCTAATCTGTGGTGGTTTTCTCCATAAGAAATTGTTAGTTTGCTTATTTCTTTATAACGTCATGCACTGCTGGTATCCTCCAGAACCTGTGCTATTCTGTATGCTGATTCCCTATCAAAGGTCTTCAGCTTTGTATCGGTCAACTTGCCTTATTCCATAGATAACAGTAAAAAAACTGCAAGCAAATGCAAGTAACGTTAATGTTTTTTCGCTAAGCTTTTTATTAGCATTGGACATGGCTACTAATGGAAATCCTTCATGTCTGTTGTACTGTATTTTGTAGGAAGATATATTGATTTTAAACTCTTCAGTTTAAAATGTCCCACAGGGAGGGGTGGCATCGATCACAATTCTGAAATAGTGGTGCAGACTTTCTTTGTGAATTTAGACGTAGAAAGCTAGTCTTTCTTCTCCAGATCCTCACAAGTATCTAAATATCTAAAGACCTCTGGGGATCTGGGTTGGTGGGCCTGTCAACTAAGACTGAAATGGGAATAATAATTCTTCCTTTTGTCACAAAAATGTTTGAAGATACTGTTTTCCGCAAGCTGTTGATTTGCTCTGTAAATAGACAACAAGGACAAGGGAAGTAAGTATTGGAGATACAGCTGAAATTCAGAGATAGCTTGAGCCATTTGCAGGAAAGGCAGTGCTAGAATGGAATAAGAACCACATTGAATGGAATATATGGCCATAGAGGTTTCACTGGAAATCTGCATGTGTAAATTCACCCCATTATTGAACATAGGGTTGCCCTATTACATACAGAGTTAATTGATTGTAAAAAGAATTGCCTAATTATTTCTTATATAATATCTCCTAGTTACATTTTATACCTTAATTAATGTAGTGCTTGAATTAGAAGATTTATTTAAATAATTGCATAGCTGTTTAGCAAGAGATTTCTGTTATTACAGCCACAATGGATAAGCCTTGGAGACAGTTTGCTAGGTCTCTGTAGTCTTAATTGCCCAATCAATCAGGGCTTTATTCCAGCTGTATTGGCCTTTGATAATTTACAAGACATATTGTGCACTTAGTTGGGCAGGTTTTGTAGTACCGTGTCAGTGCACCCCCAAGTCTATTTGAATACAGCCAAGAACAGGAGTGCAGGAGTGCTTCTATGAAAAACAGGACCAAGGTTCTGCTGGAATGGAACTGATGAAATAATAAAATTTGGTGTAAAAGCTGCAAAGTTTAGATGTGAAAAATGAAGCATTAGAATATAGCTGGATTTTTTAACTTCAAAAAGAAACCAAAAACATTGTGAAACTGCAGTGGTGTTTTGGGTTTGTTTTGTTTTGTTTTGTTTTCTCCTAAGATGATCATAATAAAATACATTTGAAGGATCTGAAAACATTTCTGGGCTTGGCACTGAGAATTACTACTAAAGCCTTCACCCTACAATCTTTTTAGCTCCAGAACAAAGAATTAAAAGAGGAGAAATTGTCTCTTGTATTTGGAGGGCAAATTCATCTTCACTTTGAAGAAATTGCTTATTGTAGACATTTTTTTCTCATTGCTGGGACTGATTGATATCAGCATGTTACATAGCTAGGGGAATTGATCAGGTGTCACAGAAATTATTTCTTCATTAGTATTGCTGGGCAATCAAATATTCTAGAAGTATTAGAATGCTAGAAATTACTGCATTCCTTTGTCCAGCCATATAATATTTGATTCTTCAAATATTCTACTACAATCTGACGGTCAGATGACTCCATTTGAAAATTTGTCCTTGGAAATACAGTGAGTTTGGTTTGTGATCTGATTTTTAGATGTAATGTTTAACAGAGGCCACTCCTATTTAACATCAGCAATTCAATAGGACACACTTTTTCCTAAAATTCCAGCTGATTGGAAACTTACAGGAACTTGAAATATTTGGGCTAATTTTAAAAGACAATTAAGGCTTTAGCCAGTCTATTCCTATAAAGTTTAAGAGTATGAAAGCTTCAAATTCCATCAGCTAGCTATATCATCCTGCAAGAATTAAATGCTGATCACTTAAATTACAATGTGATGTAACAAACAGCTGTGAAGAACAGATGACATGTGAATTATCCTTGGGCTTTTACAAATATTTGGGCTAATTTTAAAAGACAATTAAGGCTTTAGCCAGTCTATTCCTATAAAGTTTAAGAGTATGAAAGCTTCAAATTCCATCAGCTAGCTATATCATCCTGCAAGAATTAAATGCTGATCACTTAAATTACAATGTGATGTAACAAACAGCTGTGAAGAACAGATGACATGTGAATTATCCTTGGGCTTTTACAATTTGGTCAGCAAGTCCACTGATGCATGAAGGACCTCTTTAAATCAAGGGAATTAAATCAAGACTAAAACTAGATTTGGTATTGGGAATGCAGACATCCTTTTTTTGTATTACCTATGGGATTACGATTGGATTTCTTGAATTTGGAGCATAAATGGGCAAAAAATTTTATGCACGACCTCTCCAATAGAACCGAGCAGCAAGCCACATAATGTAATTTATATGTGGTTATTAGTGTAATACGCAAACCTAGGAAATTCTCTAGTACTCATTGGTGTTATACAAGGATTTTCAGCTTTCCAGTCAGTAAAGATTTTTCTCTCTCACCCTGTCAATTAGCCTCACTATTGCCATGGTGAAGAGTATCATACGGAGAGCAGCAGAGGTTCTGACTTGTCTGATATTATGGAAGAAGATGAGGAAGAGCTGTACTCTGAAATGCAGCTGGAGGATGGAGGAAGGCGAAGAGTCAGTGTGACCTCACACAATGCACTTAAGGTAAGTGTGACTGCAGAGAAACCTTAGGAGTACCTCTATATTTTAATACTTCCTTCAAAGCATTTCTTTTAGTCAGTTACGGATTTTGCAGACCATTAAAACTCATGCTGTCGTACAGATGTACAACTGGGATGAACATTGTGTATGATGTCAAGGCCACTTTAGTACATTTATTACTATTTTTTTGCATTATTTGGTAGCTAATCTTTTAACTAATTGACTATTTTCCTGTATGTAATTGTTGAAGTTGCAATTTCTGTTCTCTATCTGGGTACCTTTCCCATGTCTACAACAATATGCTACATGTGCTACCCAGACAATGAGTTGTTTCTGAGCAAGGAGATTTATATAAACATACATACATATAGGAAAAAAACAACTTATGTTTTTTATGTCTGAGTAATTTGTCCCTTTTTCCAGAGCTAGTCCCATCTCTTCCACAGGCTTTAAAGTGTTTTTTTAGAGAGTTGGGTGAGCTTTGTTTGATAAATGCATTATCAGAAAGGAAATACCTATCAGAAATACTGCTTTAACACTGAAAGGAATACTCATGATGCAAGACAACTTTAGTATAATAACTAAAGCATGTGTAGAATGTTGAACCTACCCAATACTGAATATATATCACCCATAATATATTTGTACATGTAAACTATATTTGCTTTTTATGTGTCTAGCAATTATACTAAATTGTGTTTTCTTAGAAGTGGGGTGACTTGGAACAGTAAGGAAACCCACAGGTTGCTTTTTCTTCCAATATGCTGTTATTTAACTAAAAACCAATGCTATTTTCTCATGCATACAAGAATTTTGACCATTCTTGTAACTGCTTTAATGTACTATAAATTCAGTCCTTTTATTCTGACACTATCTGGAATGAGACAGGTAACTTTTTCAAAAGAAAAAATAATCAATGTTTCTATTATTCTGCTAACATAAAGGTTGAAACTGAAATCCTTCTATGTGCTGCTTCTGTCCCTCTCCTCTGGGAAAAAGTGAATTATCTCTAGACTGTTGTTGTTCTTTATGGATCAGAAAATATATTTGCTTCTTGGTTTTAAATTAGTATTGCCAATGTTGATATTTAAAAAGAAAGGTCCAGACCCTTAATTGATGTAGTAAATAATTTTAGACCTGTTAAAGTCTCTAGGCATACTTCTCTTGATGTAGTAGTGTATGTGAAGGGTACAGTTGGCTGAGTCCTTCTGCAGAGTGGAATTCAGCATATGAGTACTTCCTGGGGAAGGACTCATGGATGTCTGCAACTTATTTGGAGAATATGGCCCGCCACGCTGTTAAGTTTTCTGGTATAAAGTGCAGGTCAGATTCTGATCCCAAAGTGCTCAATAATTTTCCCCTCTTCACTAGATCCAATTTCACTTTGCGACATCAGTAATTGACACACACACACACACACAAAAAAAAAGTATTTACTGAATTTTCTATAATGTAACCGGATTCTTATTCATCTTGTATCTGAAATTATGCCAACCATGCCCTTGCAGCTGTAATTAAGTATTCTCTCCTGAGTTAATAGATACCCCTGAGTAACAAGAAAACATTTTGTATGCAGATATATTTGCTTTATTGGGAGATTATTATTCCTTCCTATGGTTCCCTAAAACAAAGGGTGATCAAGGGAAGATTCAACTCACTAACCTGATCTGGGACATCTGAGCTCCAGTGAAAACGATCCTTGTTCATATTTATTGACTTTTTTCCCACTTTTATGGCAGTTTGTCTCAAAAGTTTCACAAGTGAAATGAATGAAAAAAAAAATGAATGAAAATAGGTGAAACAAATATAGTCATAAAGTAACTTAGAAAGTTCCTAATGCCTGAAAGGGGATGACATCCAAAACCCAGTTAAGTTTAACATGCTCAGAAAGAGAGGCATTGCTGAAGTCCCCGAGATGATCCTGTCATTGTTTATGGGTATCCAGAGACCTGCCTGATCTGGGCATTGAGTAAAGTAAAAGGAGAGGTGATCTCCATGATATGGAATCTAGAAACCATGTCAATCAAAACCAACACCTCCTGCATCGTTATTTTCTTGTCTCAGAGTCCAGCAAAGATTCTACATAGGATTCTTCTGTCATACCAACCTGTATTTTGTGTAAATGGAACAGAAAAATTCTAAGAAGTATCTATCATGTTCAGAATGCTCATTTTATGCTGGGACAGTTTTTTATCTACTTCTGTAATAAACAGACTTTTACTTCTGCTAATAGGCTGATATTCAAATACTGGTTTTATCAAGCAGGTTCAAGATTATGATGAGAGATTTGATGACAGTGCAGACCAAGTGACATGAGGGAGCAGCCTACTTCTCAGGCTTCTTTCTGTGGAAGCCAGGTTTTAAAAATGGTGCAGTTTTTTACAGTTTTACAAAAGAAACTGGAACTCCTTTCATGATGTCTGCAGAATAGCTCTCCTCTGGCAGGAGATTTAGGAGTATTTGCTGCTCAAGTAGGATGCTTTAACAGATGTAAAGCAAGAAAGCTTGCTAGAACAGAATTTTCATTCAGACATGGATTCTGGTTACAAAGAAAAATAACAATTTGGCATGGGGTAAGGAACATACTAAACATTAGTGCTGTGTTTTAATGCCATTCTCATTCACCATGCTGTAACCTGTATGCAGCTTTTATTGCTTTGTTTTAAATGCATGGGTTTATTCTCGTTAAGAGCATCACTCAGTTGTTTGTACTGACCTCTCATGTTGTATCTGACACCCAGCAACTTCTTAATCATGTCTTTATTTTTCACAGATTCTCATTCAAAGCATGACATCCTTTTCACTGAATAAGCTGCATGTCTTATGTTTGCCATTGCTCTAAAACTAATTCTGTCTTTATTTTTCTTTTCTTCTCCCTTTTCCCTCCCATTTTATTTTTGTCACACACTATTTGTTCCCTGTCTGGTTTTTAACATTACATAATCTTAAGGAGTGCGATAAGAATAAGACCACTGAAGCCACTTTTTTGGAACAGCCTGACTTTTCACAGCAAATACATCACAGTAAAAAGCTTTTCAGTATTCCAGAAGTAGCTGAAGAGGATGGTGAATACTCTGAACTGCTGTACAAGCAGGGTTTAGGTATGACCTATAAAAAGAATCCCACAATAGCTAGAGACTCTAGACCACCTAGGCCCTACAATCAAGACCAGCAGCACAACTTCTGGTATCCAGCCAAGCACAGAATTTCAGGCATGGAGGATTTTGCTGCAGACGACAAAGGATGTAAATATAGCCGATCCTTATCGAGAAGCCCAGACAGTGGACTAGACTGTGGAAGTGAAGAAGAAGAATCTCGTTTTAATTTCAGATATACTTGTGATTCAGTTTCTGCCAATGTTGCATCTAGCTGTTGTGCAGAGACTGCTAACTGTTCCTGCAGGAAAAGCATGAGGCCATTGCTTGCTCGCAGGAAAACTTTAACCAGACAAACCAGCATCGAAGAAGATTTTGGTGACCTGGGTCCTTCCTTTGTAGAGCCCAGGAGTGAACAGGTCAAGCCCAGTTACGAGAAAAAGTATGAGACTCAGAAATGTAATAGAACAGATAATTTGTCTAATGAAGATGTTCAGGGAGGCTGGAAGACCGACTTAAAAATGGCTGACTCTAGGGCAGCTGGTCTACTTGCAAAGCCATCCCACAGAGATGCAGAAGACTCTCTGGTGTGTGAAATAAATCTTCCTTCTAACATCTGCTTGCCAAATCAGTCTGTTTTCTTTCTTTTGTGGGTTTTTTGTTGTTGTTTGGTTTTTTGTTTGTTTTTCTGAATTAATTTTTAGAGTCCATCCTTTGGACCTTTCTGCTACATTTCCCCCCCTTTTTTTTCCTCCACATTCATTTTTGTTTCTTATTCTGCATTTTCCTTTACAGTCCTCTTTTGTAGCATGCTGAAATCAGTTTAATTTGCGTTACAATGATTTTCCCACAGAACAAATTACAATAATGGCTGCTTTTATTAAAGGACAACTGAATCTAAATTTTAATTAAGGGTTAGCTGAACTATTTTTCTGAAAGATCATTTTCTTTATTTTGCCCATCTGAATGTTGCTTTTTTTAAAAAAGCTGCATTTTAGCTGGAAAAATATTTCATCAGGTTTTTGTTGGTTTTTTTTGGGTTTTTGGTTTGGTGTTTGGTTTTTGTTTTTGTTTTGTTTTTGATGTTGAGGAATTCATTTCATCATGTTGTTTTTATTCACCTCATTCCCAGAATTTTCAGGATATGCTCTTTATCATGAAACATCTCTGGACAAGAATCAAGATTCTCCCGCAGTGTGACAGTGACCCAGATTTATGGAGTCACAGGTTTCATCATATTTCCATTTTCTACCTTATCTCTGCACTCTCACTACTTTGCCTTCCTTTTTAGACCATCTCTTCTTGCCTTTGAAGTTGCAGACTGCATCTCTGCATGAGAATGCAGGCAAACAGCTTCTTCCAAAGGGAGAGGCCAGGGCCATTCCATATCTTTCAAGGATGCCTCTGCGTGATCTTGCCTATTTACATTTCTTTCCATTAACCTATAGCAGAGTCTCCACGCTTTGATAGATGCATCCGTAGGCTTCCCTGCTCCCTAAAGGCCAAAGCACGTTCTTTACCCTCTCAGTCTGCAACAGTCCAGGGTGGAAACCTCAAATCTAATGTTTTTCATGTAAGAGTAGAAATCAGCTGCCTGCTCTTCTAGCCTAGCAGTTTGTGCTGAAATGATCCTTAAAAATTTCTCCCACCAAAATTGGTGCCCGAGCTGTATTAATCTCCAGTGACTGCATGATAAACTCTGGAGAGCATTAAAATAGTACTGTTTAGTTATTAAAATAGCAACATTTTCTGCAAGGGTAGTGAACAGAAAGAGACAGCTGTGACGAGACGAAGTGTGTCTACATGCCCTTCTACGTGTTTCAATGACCTTTAAAAGGCTTTAACAACCAACAGCCATTATAGAAAAGCAGTGTGCTCAAAGACAGAAGGACGTACACTTGTTCACGTGCTGCAAACTGGACAAAGCTATATAGCTGAATACAAAAAACGGCTTGCCTTTTCAGTGCAGTCCAATCTCCACAGCTCTCGTGACTGGTTGTACTACTCTTCAAGAGATTATAACATCATTTTAGCAGCAACAACAAAGGCAAAAGAATATTTCAAAAATTATTCTTTTCTTTTCTTTTTGTTCTGGTGTGTGACTGCTGGTTACAAAACTCTGCCATAAATCAGGGAACCATTTTTTTCTTTTGCAGGTTTGCCAGGCAACAGTATTTACTTTTCAGCTAACCTTTCAGTTAAAAACTAAGTTTAGTTGCCTTTAGAGCTTATGCTTCCAAATGTGATTGACCTGATTAATGTCCAACCATATAACCATAATGTTACCATGCATGTAACTTATAAACCTGTTTTTTCTGTTGTTGTTTTTTAGCTTTTAGGTAATCCATCATCTGCAGGACGGCCTGAAAGGGTGGAGCATGCAGGGCGAAGGTCCTCTCATGGCAGTGCAGTGCCACAAAGGTCTCGACCAATGTTGGTCCCTTCCATTGGTTAGTTGGACAGATTGGTGCATTTCTGTTCTTTGCAGCCTCAGAGTTGGGAAGGCGGTCCTTAAAAAAGAAACAACAGACACTTGTCTTGAACCATGTTTACTCTTAGTTTAAATGGGATGGAAAAAAAAATGGAACTAAAAACATCTCCATCTAAATATAAGTGTCCTGGGGTCTTGCAGGGGGCTGAATCAGTAGTCATTGACATCACTGGGAGTCTTTCCATTGAATTTAGTGGGTGTTGGGACTTTTCTAAGCTTAGTTAAGCTTAGATACTCTTAGATCTTACCTAAGAAGAAACTATGCTGCAGGCAGGCAACGATATGATCAGTAAAATAAATGTACCCATTCAGCCATCCATCTTTCCATTCATCAACCATCATTTTGCATTCACTTTCCATTTTCTTAACTACTTTTTGGAATTTAGAAGGAAAAATGGAAGCTGTTAAATGTAAGAAGCTAGTAGATCTTGCATATATTTACTAGATGCTGTATTTCTTACAGAATCATCCCTATTCTGGTTTACTTATGACTTAAACTATATGCTGATGTGTACCATAAAATCCAAAAAGTAGTGCAGAAAAGATAATGGAATCAAGACACTATGGACAAATACATATCTGTTAAAACTTGCACTCTATACTGACAAATAAGAAACATGCAAACTGAAAATTGGGAAACCCATGCAAAACAAATGCAGAAAGAGTTCTGTGAGCTGTTAGCAGAACTTTACTGCATGAAGACATAAAGTCAGTCCAGTTCCTGTCCCTAACCTGGACTTTAATTCGTGAGTACTGTAGACATCATCAGGAGGAAAAGGAAGCAGTGTCAGGTGATTCTCACCTGACATTTATGTGAATAAGAGATGTCACAAATGGGGATTATCAGAAAGAAAGAGACTGATCATTAAGGAATGGGTTTATTTTTAAATATTAGATATTTTTCCCTTTTCATAGCATCACACTAAAATGCCTATACTGTGAATTAAAAGCAAAATCCCCCAGTGGGCACAATTATTTTGATATCTAGTCGATAGTAATTATTATCATTGAAACCATAGATCAGAAAGCACACACAGCTGTAATGCATGAAACTTCCTTAGTGTCTGCGATATAGTGTGGTGGTTAAGGCCACGATTCTCGTCCCACGTCCTGGTGTAAACTGGGATAATCTTCACAGATGTCAATGGAATTACACTGGTATGAAAATGGTTTGGGGGAGAATCAGCTCCAGGGAGGCTCTTGTGCTTCTATGAGCGGTTATTGTTAGCTGAATCAAATAGTTTTCGGATGATGGTGTGAAGACTGTTAGATGTTCATGTCCTTTTACTTTTTCTCTGAAAGCAGCCTTTTTTTCTCAGGAGTAAAGATTTCTGGTTTATGTTTGGACTACTTAAAGCAAATTTTATATCCAAGTCCTTTCTTAGCTAAAACATTTTTTTTAATTGATAGCGAGAGAGTAGACAGGTTTGTTTGAATTAATCCTTTGAGTTTTCTTTTAATTTTCATTTTAATTAAAAAAATAAGAGAAGCGATCAAATTTGTCAGAGTTCACTTTCCGTCAACAAGGTTAGGGCATGGAAACCACTAAGTAATGACTTAGCTGTTTAGTAGTTCAATAGCAACAGTTTAGGAATCAGATAAAGAAATTAATTTCTGATAGTCAAGCTGTGCTCAAACAGAAATTAAATAGAAATTAAAATTTCCGGTTCTATTTCTTTTAGTGTAAAGAATGAATTAGTGTATTTTGTATTATGTACAATCCACAAATGCTCTTTAGGGAAGATCCATGAAGAAAGAATGACAATATTGTCTAATGCTGGTAACAAGCAGGCTACTGAGCATTACGTACAATATCTAACCAAAAAAGTACTTGCTGTGAAGCTGTTGAAAGGCCTTATGTAGTTTAGAGTCCACAAGTCCTAATTCCTGACTGAAAGACTAGCGATTAAAGTTGCTGAAAGATAGTATGCAATATCTCTCTCTTTTAGCATCATACTGTAATAAATCATTTTGAGGATAAGTGAAGAAAATATAAACATTTGATAGAACTGCACAAAAGTTTCTTCCTGCAAGCCTGCTGGAAAAAAAAATCTAGATTAAAAAAATGTGGTAAAAGTAGAGCATCCAAAAGCATAGAGTAGAGCATTGGATAAAGTTGAACCCACTGTTCAGAACTCCCACTGACAGAGGAAGTTTCCCATGAATAAGAGCTGCAATTATGGTTTTTGAAGAAGGAAGTTATTATAGTTGTGTCATTATAATATGTAGTTCCACAAAGTGAAAATCAGAGTAAAATAAAAGGAAAGAAGAAAGTAAATATGATTGAGCCAAAGTTTAGATTGTTTAAATACATGAAACTGCTGTTGGCCTCAGCATAAAGCTCAAAAATGTGGATTCCAAATTTCCTGGCAGCAGCTTATTCCTTTACTTGTATGCCTGCAGTTTTTACTGAGTTATTAAGCTAAACGGTCACTTTAATGATGGGAAGTTCTTAAGGCAGCTCTGGGAGGTTAAATTAGTGGGAAAGACCGTCAAAATTGTAATGTTCTTAGGATTCCAGTGATAAAACCTTTCTTCAGAATGTTCCAGAATTTAATTTCTTTGAGGTATTTTCTCCATTAATCTATAAATATTTTGGATTAGTGTCTTCTTGCAGGTAGGATTTAAGTAAATTAATTAATTTTTGTTTTTAGGTTGATACTTTAGAAGGTGAAACACAGTTACAGTGCTCTTGACCTTGCAGATCTGGCAGGTAGGATTGTTTAAACCTCATAATAAAAGATGATTCCTATCCAAAGATCTAACAAACACTGTATGAATTTTTAAAAAGTACAAAATTCAGATGCTTAAAAGAAGGAGATACACATTTCTGTGATTCCTCTGCTGAAGAAGGATTTCTAGAAGCTGAGACATCTGGCAAAGCTTATGCAGTGTTTAGTCTTCCTACTCTATGCAATTCAGAAAAAAAAGGTAGGCAAAGCCTGCCCGCAGGAGCCTCCGCAAAGGCAACTATACAATATGTTTTAATAGATCATTCCCTTTTTCTCCATAGAAATTACAATGGACAGTAACAGTGAAGGCGGTCGGTCTCGGTCAGGTAGTGAGGGAAATATTTCACCTGTAAAAGAAGAAGCTTATTATCGCAGCATTGGTGGACACAAGAAATGGCCTCAGCAGCGTACCATGGCCTCTGAATATAGATACGGTATGCCGAACATTATTCATCCTTTATGACAGACACATTTTAGAGCTGCGTGTTAACAAGTGCGGTTTCTGTATGACACCATTGCATGCAATGCAGAATGCCAGGGGAACTAGCTCTTAAGTCCTGTCTGCTCTCAGGTAAGTTTCTCCAGCTCAGCTGTAAGGGACAAACAGCCTTTAGTCTCTGTCCTGAAAGTGCTGTGCAGCCACCTTTCCGTACTCGACCGAGTCCAAGCACACTGCATTGCATGAACCTCTGTGAAGCTATGCTGCTACTAATGCCAGTCAGCATTTACTGTATACACCCGAACAACCATTCATCAAAATGACGCATTTCCACTTGATTCATATAGACTGGACAGGGACAAACAGTAGCTAGTGTATCATAACCCAATGCCCTATAACAGGAAGCAGTTACCAAACATTATTCTGATTTACGGCTTGGGCTAAATGAAGATTTGGGGTCGTTTCATTGACCACACAGGTCTTTGGCTGTGTCACTTGGTGAATGCAAAAATTATTTTTTGGAATAATGGCATCATAATGACAAACTTGTATTACATGAGTGAGGCCCACTACTGATAGTATTTGTTGCTTCATCAACATAGAAATCATTACATGATCAACAACTCAGTTTTCATAGTTCATAACACAGTAAATTGAAGTGTCTAACACTTAACCCATAAAAGCAGCCCAGGCCATCTGTAGAGCTAAGAAACACATCGGGGTTTTGTTGATACCTGAAATGAAACAAAAGGGGCCTGAAAGTTTAGGTAAATTGTAATTTAAGATTGAGTTTCAAAGTAAACTAATCTGACTGACTCGCCACCAGATCATCAGCCTGTGTGTATCTAGTGAACTCAACACAACTGTGGTTGTGACTCTGCATCCGTTGGGGATCTGGCTGGCTGCATCCAAAGACTACAATTCTACATGCACAGTTATGTGTGTGTGTATGTACAATACATGTAGACAACTCTTGAAAGAATAAGTGGTTAATGAGCTAATCAAGAGACTATTTGCTTTCTGGATCACTAAAGTAAGCATGACTATTCTGAGTCAGATTGTTACAGGCCAGTGCTTTCAACAGATATACAATTGGCTATAATTCATGTTTGCACCCAACCCCCATTAACTGCAAAACTGATGGATGCAAAAATAGGTATTTTAAATTTAAAAAACAAAACACCCCTTAACCCACCTGTTTTACATTGCCTGGTGGGCCTGAGTATGAACCTCAGAATGACTGCAACCTGCCTGTGGGAGGAGAACAGAACAGAGAATCCCATCCTTTGTGTCCCATTGCTTTCTGTCCCACATGTGCCCTTCTCCCACACTTACTTTATGTGCTTTGTGCCTGCCTAAAGCTTGTTGGCTGGAATTTTTCCCTGCCCTTTTGCTGTTCTGCATTTTTCCCTGTTCACATTCTTTCGTGCGCTCTGGACCCAAGAGTTAGTAGCTGTCCCCTTAAAGCTGTGACCCTCTGAAAATTTTTTCTGGTAGTTTAAAAATATCAAATGTTGAATAAAATGCATCTGATGTTGAGGCAAAAAGAGGAATTTTATCTAAAATTTTCCATATTGAATGTTCAAAATATTACCAAAAATGGGAGTCATTAATTTGTAAGAGATGATTACAGTAAAAATTGTATTAATATGAGTTATTTGGAAAAAAAATTATATAGTTGAACTACACTTCCATCATAATTCATAACATCACTTTCTCAATTTATTCATTGTGAAGGATCTTGTAAACTGGATGACAAGTGGTGATTCAGCAAAGAACAAAAGTGTGTGACTCCCACTGACGTTAGGGGGACTTGCACAAAAAGTCAAGTTTTTCAGAAGTGGCTTGTGATTTTGAGGGCTTTATTTTTTGGGACTTCAACTTTTTATGTCTTGAAAGAGCCTATTTTGGGGGAAAGTACTGCCCCATGCTCTTTCAAAACAAAATTAAAAGCCTTTGAAACCTGTCAATCAAAACACTCATTAGCCTTTTTGGCCTAATTTTCTAATTCAGTTTTACTGAAGTCCATCCTTAAGTATGTTGTTGAATCACAGACTAAACACATTCTCCAGGTCATTTGAAAAGTCTGAAAGATGTAAGAGACAAAACGCCAGTTCTCATTTTTTATGACGTCATTGATTTGGTACCCTGCAGTGGACAGAGTTCAGTGCAGCGTCAAGCATTGTGATATTCATGGATGATCTTTCCTCACGAGCTTATGGTTAACTGCAGTCGTAGCTAACCATTTCTCCTGGATTTTACCACATGTGTTAGTGTTTGGGTTGGTTTGGGCACTGCTGGCTATGGTAACTATTGGCTGTGTTTAAACAAAATCATAGGCAGTGTAGTTCCAACCCTGGCATAACTAACACTACCGAGATATATGTCTCCTTGCCTGTCTGGAGAGAAGCGGTTATAACCATGTTTTAAACCTGGTACCTAAAACATGGTATGTCGACACAGCTGGGATGTGCTTTCTTGTGTCCATGAAGAGCAGAAGCAGCTGTGCTGGAAAACAGGTGGACCCAAGCATGGTTATTTTTGCAGTAATGATAAAGCCTAGCAGGCTCATCATTGTCACTCTTAACGTGCTTCATTAAGTTATGGCAAACTCTAGTAAACCTAACAAAAATTGCTTTCTCACCTGAGCTATAGTCACATGTGTAAATGTCAGTGTGGTGTAGGAGATCAACACCACGTTCAGTGCATGCAGATTGTATATGCTTTTTTAAAAAATAAAAACTTGCTAATTAAAAAGAAAAGCAAACAAACAAAAAACAAAACACCAAACTTATTAGGATATGCATTAAGTTACTGGATTTTTTTCACTGAAATGCCAAACATTTTTCAAATATTAACTGGAAAAGTTGAAAGATGAGGCCAACTTGTATTACTGAATTGTTCTTTTCTGAATTTACTTTCATAGATGGCTATGGTGGTCATGACCATCTTTCTCCAGATATTTATGAAGAATCAGAAACGGATCCTGGCACAGAGGATGTATCTACTCGAATATTTGTTGCGCTCTTTGACTACGACCCACTGACGATGTCCCCAAATCCTGATGCTGCAGAAGAAGAGCTGCCATTTAAAGAAGGACAGATCATTAAGGTGGGATCTAAAACCAAAGAAAACAAAGGACCCAGTTTTACAACCAAGTCTCCTTTGTTCCCTGTGGAAAAAGCAACTTGTGTGACTAGAGTCCAAGGGGTTTTTTCCTCCAGAGGTTCAGGCTGTAAATCACACTGGATCTAGTGCTAATGGCTTTAAAATAATGAGATAATGGACAAAAATCTCAAAGTTGCTGTAGATAGTCAGGTCCAACTCAGAGACTTAGGTGCTAAGACCAGAACTGTGACTCCGAAGCCCTCTGTGTCCATTGCCACAAACCCTGCAGGCTTCAGAGAGTCCTCTTAACTGCAAAGGTACAAAAAGTGCTTAGTGTGGTACCTTCGTGCATACCAGAGCTGCTGTATCTTTTTAAATGCTGAATGCTCCTAGCTAGTATACACGTAAGATTAAATCCAGAAGTTTGGGATTTCTCTTCCAGAGTCATCCTCTTCTGAAACTGGGAAAATGACTCCCTTTTCTGACCAGTGTAAAATACACGGGCTGCCTTTAAACACGGCGCAGATGACAAACCGGCTCTGTTCCAGGTGACTGGGACAGTGTTAGGCCCTGGCAGTGTTTTAGCCGTGCCCTCTGTCCAGCTTGCTTCATCCTGGGATTGTGCAGCTGCAAGGCAGATTTGTTTAGTTTGCTGCTCTGCTTTTAAAAAGCTAGCGGATTTTTCTGTTGAATCAGCAAATGTAAGCAACTCCTCCTGCAGCTTTGTATCTTATCGATCTGGTGCAAAATGGGCAGAAAGGAGAGAGGCAGAAGGAACAGCTGCTGGTAGTTCAAGGGTAATTGAGATTTCTGTGTGATCTGAAATGGAACCTGAAAAAATGTAGATTTGTTTGTTACACTACCCATTTCAAAGATAAAATGGTAACTAAAGCTATTAAAATACCGACTTCCTTCCACTGTGTTGGATTGGATCCTAACAGTAACATTTTTTAAATGTTAAATACTTTATTACATATTTTGTTTACCTCCTTACATGATAGAAGATTTATGCCAAAACCATGGAACATGTTTAAAAGCTTATTTTTCTTTGCAAGAATGTTCATTTCACTCAGGTATTTTAATTATTTCTTCATAAATATGTACATGTTTGTCACTGAAAAGTCTAGAGAGATCCCACATCAGATATTTATTCTCAGTGACGTGTATTTTATATTTTGGACAATGGTGATTACTACATGATCTGCAGCTTTGAATTTCTCATCAAATTGTGGTGAAGATGGATTAGTTTACATTTTCAAAATACTTTTCGTACATTACCTGAGCAGTAGGATGGTGGAGGGTCAGTTCCACCACGAGCTGTATGAAGTCTGTCCCATACCCGTGTTACGGGCACACATGCTGTTCTGTGAGGCTGCAGCGGTGCCAGGTAAGCCATGGATATGTCGTGATTAAAACTGAAAAACATTGCTGCTCTAGGAAGCTGAGGCTATTCAACAGTCATTTCTAATGAACTGTGATTAGAAGTGAAGGGATGAGTTTGGGGGGTTTTGTTTGTTTTTAAAGAAAAAAAAAGAAAATTGATTTGGCCTAAACAAAGAACAACCTGAACTCGGTCATCAGTTTGGCCTTGAAAACATCATTTTTGTTTAGTAGAGTCCTCAATCTAGGCCTTTGTATCATTAGTAGCCTTTATGAATTGGCTGCATTTTTAGAATTTAAGAGAAATTTTGAGTTTGCCTGTTCTGCTTGATGAAAATTTGTGCTATTTTTATACCTTAATTCATGATTTCTGGAAAGAAAATAGCAGAGCTTAAGTAAGTA
Source organism: Podiceps cristatus (assembly GCA_000699545.1). Lineage (NCBI taxonomy): Eukaryota > Metazoa > Chordata > Aves > Podicipediformes > Podicipedidae > Podiceps > Podiceps cristatus. The sequence goes on from JMFS01142281.1 coordinate 29,057, forward strand.
TATATATCAAGTATATTAAGTATTAGATTGGCACTTTTGATCATATACAAGTTGTTCTTTTCAAAGTAACAACCCTTCGGCAGAGTTTTGCAAATGCTTCATTTTGAATATAGTTCATATAGTTCACCAAAAACGGTGCCGTGTGAATAACTCCATGTGTGTAACCATTAAGTATACTTCTGGCTCAGCGCTGGGAGAAACTGATGACTTTTAGTGGGGTTGCTGACTTGTGCATTTCACTGCTAACAAAAAAAGTCCAAATTCTGCTTATGTATCTGAAGTCATAATTCAAATTAACAAAACAATTCCAGTTTTATAACGTAAGCAGAGTAGTCAATACCTAATACAATTCCACCTCCAAACTGTAGTCATCTGTCTATGCTTTAGTAACCATTTAGCCTGTATTAAAATTCCTAAATGCTAAAACCTTTAGTGACCAACATTATCGCTCTTCAAATAACAGGTTTATGGGGACAAAGATGCTGATGGATTCTATCGTGGAGAAACCTGTACAAGAATCGGCCTTATCCCATGTAATATGGTCTCTGAGATCCAAGCAGATGATGAAGAGATGATGGATCAACTTCTAAAACAAGGCTTTCTTCCTTTGAACACGCCAGTTGAGAAAATCGGTAAGGAAAAATACATACGCTTCACTTCTAACTTTTGGGTGCTATTAACTTGGCTGGATCCGCTTTGCCTTTTGTTTTTATTATATGCAGATGCATCTAAATTTTACAGCAATTTACTACACCATGGGATACATTCTGTGTCAGTATCTGGATGACTTTATTCAACTAATATTTAATCTTGGTCACGTCTTTGCCTGCAAATGAGGACTTGTATCTTCACCACTCCACTCATTACTTTCTTTTCTTGTTTTATAAAAAGCAGTTTTTGTCACCTGAAAGATTTCTAGACACAGAACATGATCCCTGTGCTTTGGAGTGTGCTGTGCTGAGGTGCTTTGTGATACGCTCACTGCTGCAAAGCATAAAAAGAATCACTTGTTTGTTGTTATTTTTACTCTTCTACATTTTCCTACTTTACCAATAATTTAAAGGGATGGTGGCAAAGGGTTATGTGTAATCTTATTTGGGATAACAATACATATTGTGAGATTTTATGGATATTGCAGTAACAAACCCTTTAAAAAGCAGTTTGGCCAAACAATTCTGTGTTATGAACCACTTGTGTTACATCGTTGGTTCAGCATTGTACACAGATACACAATGCAAGCATCTTAATGTAGATTTCTTTCTAAAAATAAATTTCAGACAACTATCTCAGTATGTTCCAAAATTTTCGACATGATTCAGAGAGTATAAAGGGCTGGAATTGGTTCAGTCCTGTTTAAAAGTGAACTGTAAACGTGGTTGCTAAAAAAACCAAAGAAATCTTCCACAATTCTTTTCTTAGGTTAAATAAAACCTTGTCCTTTCCAAAATCGTACTTGTAAATGTGAGACAAATTATTTTTTGTTGTTTCTTTAAGATATTGACATATTTTAAAATTCTCCATTGTCCATGAAAGGGAAGGATGATTTGCATTCTTAAATGCTTAATTGAGTTCTTCATCCAAATCTGTGTATTCGCTTACTTATGCCACATAAATACAACACTCCCACCCACCTGCAGTTGTGAGCCCCACGGCCCGTCTACTCCTCGGGGGATACCACATGCACCTACATCTACATTTATAGGAGAAAAACTTGGGATAGGGACAGAGTGGGACGTAGAGATGTGCCTGAATAGGTTAACCGGCTGCCTGCGGCGTTACTCTGCACGAGTAGCTGTTTCAGCAGGGTCTGCATCACTTAGTCTGTCAGGATGAGATCCCTCCCCTGCTTTAGGTAAACGCAGCTGCGCGCCTGATGGGAGTAAGAAGCGTCTTCGAGTCATGAGGTCACACGTGGGTACAGACAATACCTCCCTGGGCAGCTACGATGAGTGAAACCACTAGTTCCACTTAGCTCCCCGGAATTTGAATATTTTGGCTGCCTAAGGCTGTCTTTGGCTGTATTTTGTGAATATAATTGGAATTTTTTTGTTGTGCTCAACTGGCAGCGCCTCCTGAAGTAGCTGAGAAATCAGAAGGTCTTGAACTTGGAAAGAGGGAGAGGCAATTTGGGACAGGAATGTTCTCTGCCTTACATTTTTAAGCAATTCTTATTATTCTGGGATGTTTCTGAGCGAGCTGTTAGCAACCTACCCCCAGCAGTTCACCTTTAAATATTTTAGCACTTTAAAAGCATCATGTATTTTCTCTTTAATATGGATTTAAATTGTTAGCCATTTAAAAACAAACAAAAACTAGTGAATGCTCTTCCTAACGGATTCAGAAAGAAGTTAGTTTGGCTTAATTTTAAACTAAATACAGATTCTGCATAGTGGAGATCCATGTGCTCAGACCCTCGCTGTCACAGAGGCTGCCCATGTGGATTTGTAACAGAAGCAGGCTCCAATTGCCAGTCTGTCTCATATTGTTACTCATATTTTTAATGTCATAGCAGGCACTTTCCATGCTGTGTTCATATGACTATATTTTTCTTAATCCTTTGCCCACATTAAACCCTTAAAAACAGAACTTTGAACAGCTTCATATCTTTTCTTCTTTTATTTGTATGCATTCCTTTCCTGAAGTCAACTGTGACCGTTTCAAAGAGAGCACACGCTCTGTACACCGCAGATCCAGAAAGTCTAAAAGAGGTCTGTGCTAAGAACCAATCATTTGATTCAAGCTGTAAATTAGCTGAAATGATTTGAGCTGTCTAGATTTATTTTTTTATGCCTTTGAACTTTTGGAAACCAGAAATTGGAAAATATTGTCACATAGCAATTACATGTAGGGTCCCTTTTGGATTCTTCTCTTGGTCGCAGAGGGGCCCTTGACCCTGAACAGCGGCCAGTGTCTTGCCGCAGAGAAGTACTTCAAAGTGGAAAGTGCGACTCTGAGACAAACGTTTAGGTATGGGTTGGCCCAGGCTTTGGGGAATCAGGGGAAGGGGTCCCGCGTCTGTTACAGTCCGTGCCTTCGTTCCGGATCTCTCCTAGTGTTCTGTGTAAATCCCTTGCACTGGTAGCTGCGAAAATAACTCCAAACCACCCACTGCAAAAGTAAGTGATCCCCTCCGACTGAACACTTCGGTGTCAGCCGGCGGGTGATGTGACAGCTGTGAGTGCATGCTGCACTCGGTATTTGCTCCTGCATTAGCCGAACCTCTAGTGTTCACCCTCCTGCCGGAGCCGCGGGACGGTGCCTCCTGACCCCAGGTTTCCTCTGTCACACTGTGTACCGCTCACCAGCCCTGCCCTCAGTGCCTGTCTGTAAGTCACACTAACAAGCATGTTTCTCTTGCTACAGCAATCATCTGCAAGAACCATGCTAACCTCATTCAGATTTAAAATGAAGCCCATTTCGGACTTCTCTGTAAATGTTTAATATCAATCAATAAACATTTCGTGTGGTTCCTGGAAACTACAAATTTTACTTGTTTCCTTCTGTTCCTCACAAAGGAAACCTGTAAAATTAAACCGTACTTGAGAATGTGGTTTTGTAGTCAGTCCGGAAAATACTGCAAACCACTTGCATAATGCGTAGTCTCTTTTGTCTTGGGACAGCCGAGTGTCCGTTCCTCCTTCCAGTCTCCCAGCAGAAAGTTGAAGAATAATCCCAGGCACAAAATTCCTCATGATTAGGAAGGGGGGAAGGGAATAGATAGTAAATGTGGAAGTTTGAATAACATGAAACAAACATGAATTTTGGCTGTTTGGCTTTGTGTAACCTCTGATTCTTACCACCAAGAATGGCTGAAAATCTGGGGACGTTAGTTTTGCAGATAAATATTGTTGAGAGGATTCAGTGTCTTAGAATAAAGAGGGCAAAGCCAATGGTTAAAAAATTATTTATGAAATGCACATGATGTTTTGAAACCTTTATCTATGTTAATAGGGTTAACCTTTTATCGCTGCGCTAGAAAAATATCAACTTTGTTACTGCAGTTGTGAAAATGGCGTGGGGAAAAGATGCACCTTGTTTTTCTTTTCGAAATAACTTTGATAGCTTTCCCTCCTTCCTCTCCTTGTGATCGGACAGAAAGGAACCGACGGAGCGGCAGGCAGCATTCAGTGTCGACAAGGAGGATGGTGGCGCTGTACGATTATGACCCAAGGGAAAGTTCCCCCAACGTTGATGTAGAGGTACTGACATCACTGTTCAGTTTGTTTCCCATTTACGGAGCCGTGACGCAGCTGGTGTTAACGAGCAGTACTATACATTGACTGTGGGCGTGCAAAAAAAAAACAGTTCAAAAGTGCAAGCATTGGTCAACTGTTTTCGGGCCAATGTACACAACAAGCTTATGACTTCTGTGTAAGCTGATTTATGGTTCTTGTTCAAACAAAATCAAGGAATATACTTCATGTGATTTATTTAATATGGCTCAATACGTTTTATAGTCAGTCAGGGAGAGATGGCTGTGCAGTATATGTGTACGCATATGGGTATATATCTGTGTGTGTATATGTATATAATTTTAAAAAGCATGGAGTTATAAATAGTAGGGAATTATTATTTTTCCAATTATTTTTTACAAATTTCCTTTGTCCGTTTCTACATAAGGACGTGGTTATTTTTGAGATGCGTCTTAGCTCCCGCCGACACGTTGTGACGCGTCCTTTCAGATCTCTGGGATTTACCTCAGAATTCCTCCCAAAACCACTCCTTCACAACCCAAACCAGAACAACGTTGCACAGTGGAACAGCATTGATAATATGTTGTATTTCTTAGTTGATACATCTGAGCTGTCATGAATGTGCGGCTTGTCCATAATCTTTTTTTTTATAACAATGTAAGGCTGTCTTAACAACTGAGCCTTAGCTAGATCTTCTTTTAAAAACCAGCCGACCCTTAGCTAGATCTTCGTTATGGGTTTATCTCCATTTCCCTGCACGGTCTCCCATCTCTCCATACCTGTCATCAGCAACAGCGGAATCACATTGTCTTTGATGGTACATGGTAAGTCCCTCCATCAAGATTCGGTGCAATTTTCATTTAGGTATGTGTGTGGTAAGAATGTCAGGGTACACTTAAAGCTCTAAAAAAATATGGCATACCTAGGAGCTTCCTCAGTTATCCTTTAAAATGTTGGAGTTTCAGATTTTTTAATTGTGAATTGCAGAAAAATGTGTCATCTTTTTAAAGAAAGTGAATTTTGATATAGGTGGGACTTGATGCTTTAACACACAGCCAGAGTGGTCTTAATGTTTCTCACTGAACCAAATCTGGTTCTAAGTTATAAATAATTATAAAAAGTTTTGCTTTCAATTTGCTTTCACCAACTGTGCCTTAACATAAAGAAGAGGGAAAAATATTAATGGCTTTACTATTAATAAAGAAATTGTTAACCTTTGCCTGACAAACCGTGCACCATCACGTGTTCCTTTTCCTGCAGGCTGAGCTGACGTTCTGCACAGGGGACATTATCACTGTCTTTGGTGAAATTGATGAAGACGGATTTTACTACGTAAGTTGGCTTCTCTTCCCTCGTTCCAAGCTGTTAGAGCAACCGTCACTAGCCGAGTTACTGAATGACAGCCTGGGGGGCTTCAGGTCACAATTCCAGCTCCTTGTGTTGTGGGAAGAGCCGTGATCCTGATTTAACAGAGAGGTGGGCCTGCCGGGAAGCCCGCTCAGCACGGGGCTGGCGTCACCGCTCCGGTTCTGTACCTGGGGACTGACGTCACAACCCGCCGCTGGAGAGCCGGGACGCGAGCGCAGCTGCAGCTGAGCCCGCAGAGCTCCCTCAGCTGAAGAGGTGCTGCAGTGCTGAAGAAGGGTCACTGCCCACTTCAGCACGTGCTTCTAAGGGTGGCAGCTCAGAGCTGCCACTGGCAATTATAAATGTAATATTTGCCTCATTCAGTTTGCTGGAAAATGTGTATTTTGATCATACGTGTATCTCTGCAAACATGTGAATGACTCCTAATGGATAAGGTGTCTCATGCCAAGAACAACCTGGGTACAGCAGTCCCTCCCCTGAAGGGCCATTTGATTAAAATAAACCAATACACTAGCTCAGTCTCCTTGTCAGCACGTTAACTGACCTCACTCCTGTCGCTCCTTTAAGAGCAGAAGAGTGTCATCACGGGAGACAGTGTTCCAGCACTGCCTGCCCAGCCAACGGCCTACAAGCCCGAGGGCGAGGGCACAGGCCCAGCCACATTCCAGAAGTGACCCCGGCTGTGACCCAAAGAAGTGTGGTCACCCCAGAGGCGCCTTGAGGCTGCGCAGCCCAGCAGCACCGCCCTGGCCTTGCGCTCTGCCGGCCCCGCCTCTGGAGCCTGGGTGGGCGTTCAGTTCCCGCTTCTCCATTGCGCGTAAAGAACCCGGGGATGCATCTGCTCCCCGGCACGCGTGGCAGCTCTCGGGATCTGCAGAGGGGTGAAAGCTCTGAAGGTCCCAAGTAACCTTAGAGGGGTATTTCCTCTTCGTCACTGCCTTTGAAATAGCCAAAAGCATTTTCTTACCTTCTAGGGAACCTACGTTCACTTTAATTAAACATTCACTGACATTTTCATCGTGTTGCAGGGTGAACTTAATGGACAGAAGGGGCTGGTTCCTTCTAACTTTCTTGAAGAAGTGCCTGACGATGTTGAAGTCTATCTCTCTGATGCACCCTTGCGCTATGTTCACGATACGCCGATGCGTACAAAAGCAAAAAGGGTAAGCAACCGAATAAGAAAATCTTAAATTTTTATTTTCCATTCCATTCTCTCATATATAATTTAGACATTACTTTTAACATTTTAAATCCATTTGCCCATTTACAATTAACTTTCAGATATATAAAATAAAACATAAAGAAAGATGACTTAGCCTTCCGCTAGCCCGTTACATTTGTAAGCGAAGAAACTAAATTTAGCATTTGATGGCAGTCATTGCAGTACCTTCCATTACAATTTGAGTTTAAACAGCTTTTCCCTGGTGAAAGCCGTTACTTCCTGTTGCCTCTCAACTCCTCGTTCCCTGGGCAGTAGCTAGATGAAAGCGAAGTTCTTGTGGCCCAAAGCCTGGTACAAGCATTCCCTTAAATACCAACGTAAACGCAGCCGCCTGACAGCGTTCACCATTTAATCCTTATGACTCTCTGTTCCAAATGCATTAGTTAATTGCCCAGGGACTTCTCTGTTATGAAAGACTAATCATGTTTAGAGTATCTCATTTTTGGTTTTGTTTCATCACTGCAATACTTTTATATATTATATATTTT
>JMFS01142282.1:0-33598 GCA_000699545.1 Podiceps cristatus
TTATTATTATTATTATTATTATTATTTTTCCATAGTAATGCATGTGTGGAGTTGAACTTTCAAGCAAGAAAGCTTCAATAGGATCATGAATGTTGCAAGTGAGCTCCAAAAAACTTCTGAGGATTCCCCTTACAGTATTTTAATTTTACAGTACGTGTTGTTCAAGTGCAAACTCAGCTGTGCTTGCCACTATATGTGGTCCTTATTTCAGTGAACAGGTGATAAAGAGAAGCTAATAGCAACAGATTAGCATCACTTCAGCACCTGTTATTTTATATACTGTACATAAAAGTATACATTTTATCTGTAGGAAAGTAATTAAAGTTCATTGTTTACTCATAACGGCAGATTAGCACTATTTTGTAAGACAAAATAGGAGAGACTACAAAATCTCAATTTACAACAGTGATACAGTAAAATCTGTTTAATCTGCCATCAAATTGATAACACATTTTTTAAGGCCTTTTGATTGTTCATTTGGTCTGCCAATTGGCAAAACGCTGTTAACCAGAACTCTGTTGTAGCTGTTTCTTTTAGTAACAAACAGCACTTCTCATAAATCACTTTTTATCATGTTCTTTCAAATTAACTTGTTGCTCTTACATAGTAAAGCACTGGAAATAATATATTATCACTGTAACTTTGGGAGTTTGGCATATATCATTTATTTCATGGGGTGAAATTCACTTAGTTAATGCACTTCGTTGCCTTCATCTTTATTCAGGCACTCAAATCCCTTCCTACCCCCCAGCCTCCATGTTCATCTGGAGCACCTGCCTGCAAGCCAACAGGACCTTGATGAGCCAAAGCCAACGCAGAACGTGCATTCAGAACTGCTCCACGCACACAACTCCTAATTGACCAAAACGCTGAGTACGACAATGATCACACATACTCTGTTATCTAAAGGTAATGGCTACATCTACCCCGGCATTCATGCTGCTTCCTGGCTGGTTCAGCCCACAGACTCACTGTCTCCAAGACAAAAGCAGAGCGCACGTCAGGGAACGCTCCAGCTCAAGGGAGTCTTCCAAAGGGCAGCATGAGTAAGACAGCCTAAGCTTTGATTCTCCGCTCCAGACAGTCCTGTCATTCTCCCGTGCAAGGCACTGCATCCGCAGTTGCACACACCATCTGCCTCCATAAGACACTCCGGAGCACACGCCACGGACCTACTGTATTAGGCTGCAAAATCCTGACTGTGATGGGCTGCAATACAGCTCTCACTATTTCGGATCCTCTGAACTAAAAACACTAGCTGCATATTAGGGCTGCAGGAACACCTCAGTACTCCGATGAAACTCTGATTATGGCCAGTCTATTTTATAACGGAATAATTTTCTAAAACATTTAAATGCAGAGGCAGACCAGGCATTGCCAACTAGCCTACCTTGATGAGAGGAATTTGTCCCTGACTTGCTGTTCTTACCAGTAAAGCACAGCTGTAGCCTCAAGGGCTAGGTTTACAAGTTAGGCATGATCTTAAACCCAGGGATGGCTTGTGCAAGACCTCGCATACAGCAGAAAACCATAGCTCTGTTGACACTGTGTGTAACCCTTCCCAGACTTCTAACACTCATTAAAAGAAGAGAAAAAACCTTGGTTCCCTTACTCTTTTAAGTAAACACGTTTATGTAATAATATAGATGGCTTGGGACGTACGGTAAAGAATTACATTCAGTGTTTTATTGGGAGAAAAGAAACTGTACTAGAGTCAAACTGTTTTCAATTGCTGGGTAAAGAATGGTCAGAATATCAATCTCTCTGGGTGCCTGGACTACACACACACTGCTCCAAAAATAAATATTTGTTATAGTTCTTCTTGGCATCTGCAGCTTTAACCTATTCACAGTCCATGATCACATTCTTTTGCTGTGACGTTATTTATATTCTCTGATAGACTCTTAGGAAGGAGATTAACAAAAACTCAAAACCCAAGGAAATCATACCCATAAAGAGTTCTGTAAATCGCACACAGAAGAGCTTCTGAACATCCAAAAATGAACTCATATGGAATGAAGACATAAAGAAACAATCTCACTTTTTTTTTTTAAGTTTGCACTCATATTCACAGTGCTAAGTGCATGAAGAGGATACTTTGAATGGTTTGGTGACATGATCTTATAGAAGTCAACAGGTAAAGTCCCATATATTTAATTCCAGCCAGGAAACCCTTGTGTCCAAAAATGTAAATTAATAACCCGATGTCCATTTTCCAAAGTGGGAAGAGCATTTGTACCCTTACAGGAAAATCATGAGGCAAAAAAAGATGTATTAGAAACATCTATAGATTAGAGGAAATATGGTCTAAAAATTTTTAGATGTATTTTGGGTCATGTAATTTCTGATTTTCTGTGTAAGAGTTTGGCTGCTAGCAAGCTAGCATATCATGAAAATGTAAAGCACACGCTTTTTACTTTTCCACACCCGACATTATGCTTACTGTGTACTTAATAATTTAAAAATTTGTGAAAGAATAAAAATTTACGTAGTATTGCTGCTTTACAAACTTTTCTACTAATAGTGTCGATAGGCTTCAGAGAAGTAAAATTTTGAATTAAAAATACCTAAGTTGTAATACATAACTATGCAAAAAATTCAAAATACAAAAATTCCATTTATTTTATAATCTGATTGTCCAAATGGTTTTATATAAAATGTATTCAAAATATTCTTTAAATGTTAAGACACTTCAATGTTCTTAATGTAACCTTAAAAAGCAATAGAATGAGACAATATGCAACTTTATCCTAAAATTAATAATATATATACACATAGACATATATAATTCAGTTTCCTTTTACTTTACTGCAGAAAGTTATTTAATACAAAACATTTTTAGGGGATCTGGAAAAAAATTTGCCTTGTAACACATAGAATTTATTTAATGTATTTAAGCACAGTTTTATGCAATGCAGTACTGCAGAGCTCCATTATTCACCCTCATGACATTTCTTCTTTCAGAAAGAAGGAGTGATGAAGAGCCCTCAGAAAAGGAGAAACTACCCTGTTGGTTGATGAGGGCAATGATCCATCTTTCTGTCATATCCATCTTATTTCTGGTAGTGCTCAACCCCAGATGATTCTGACAAAGTAATAATGGGAACAAATATCCTGGAAATACACCAAAAATAACTGTTCGGTTTTTCATTTCTTATACACACATCCTCATGAAGATATTTCCTAAGGCAAGTAATCCAGCCTCGATTATATTAACATCCGTAAGAACAATGCCTTAATTTTACACATATTGTAATAATCAGAACATAAATTTAATCTGATCTTTTACATGTTGCAAAGTCATGCCATTCCTCCACAGATACAAATTATAACTGCATTGATTTCAATTCCTAGATTGTTAGCCAAAGTCAAATATTTCAGTAAGATACTTTGGTTTATTCTCCTCTTCAGAGGTATAAACTCCAGTTCCTCATCTTACTCCATTCCAATAAATCAAACTAACCAATACTAAGGTACACAAATCTCTACTATATAAGCGATTGAGAATAATCAGAATAGAAAAGGGAAATCGGCCAGTACCTTGTGCATATAGCTATACAGTCCTCTTAGTCCTCTTCCTTTTTTTTTCCCTCTCCTTTCTTTTTGTTAGCAAGAGGTAAGAATTTGTAACATGCTCCCCTTCATGTTGTAATCTTGACAAAACTCTGCTGTTAAGCCCTGCTGTTGCTGGACTGTGTGCAGAAGCACGTACAAGAGGAGCTGTTTCCAGCAGCCCGTCGCTTTGTCCTCGGCCCTCCCAAGCTTCTGTGTGATCAGCACAGGCTTTGTGGCCATACAATAGGGGTTAAACATTTCCCTGTATTTATTTAAAAGCAGAGCTAAATCTGCTTAGCTGCATGAACCTTTTAGCAAAATGATGCCCACTGTATTAGGGTATTTTTCCATTTGTTTGTTTAAAAATAATTGGCTTTGATCAACAACAAAAAAAAAAAGTTCCTTTTTATTATACACAGTGCATAAACAATGCAGCCAGCAAAATCAACGAAGATTTTAATCCAGATCTTACCTTATCCACAGTTTCCCCCTAAGCAACTACCTGTGACTTGCCTCTTAACTTAGAGCTCTAGTTTCATTTTTCCTTTATGTTCACTCAACTTGATGACTTGCCAGTGGGGCAAGCCTCTGGTCTCCATCAACAGCGTCTGAGAGGCAGATCTCTGCAAAAGCTATTTTTCCTGAGTGGTGAAGTTCCAGTACAAGAAAAAAAAAAAAGTAAATATACTGAGAAATAAATCAAAACATTTCAGAAGAGCTGAATGTGCTTGCCCACAATATTAAAGCCACTGATTTCACATACCATACGAAACTCTGGACCACCTCTGCTTTCCAAGGAACAACACCTGTACAGAAGAGTGGTTTTTTCAACTCCTAAAGAAACAAACCCTATTTAAAACTTTTCATTTCTGTTTTGCCAGAACAAATCCAGACTTTTTTTTTTTTTTCCAGGTTTGGTTAAAATGTTTCTAACTTAAGGGGTTTTGCAGCTTTTTACAGGTATTAAGAATTCTGTCAGCATTTATTAGTACCAGCACTAGTTCAGAACAATAACCTCATCTGCTCCTTTGAAACCTATTCTGTTCTCAAGGCTTATTAGAACAATGCTTTTCTTCACAAAAGCACAATGTCTACTTAAGAATCTACTTCAAAGCGGATTGCCAGTGAGGTGCAGTAATGGCTGCATCCACCTGACCTCTTAAACTTGCTGAAATAGAACCAGAGTTTCTTAATTGAGCTCCCACTTCACATATGTACTCTTTGCAGCTTCCAGAGCTGCAAAGAACTTAGCTGACAAGGCTAAAAATCCTAGAAAAATAGAAGTTACAATTACAGGCAATTTATTTTTGATGTGAAGATTTATCATCAAATAATATAGTGTCAATTAGGCAAAACCTCTGGCATTCGAAGTTATTGCTCTTTAATTGCACATTTACAACTGTACATCCTAATGACAACAGCTGACATGAAACTGTAAATAAGAAGCTACTTACCATGCCACAAACATGGCACAATATTAATCTATTATTTCTATTTAGTAACATTTAATTCTTGTAAGAGCTCAATTCTCAAAATCGTTATTTTCCTGGTTTCAATCATTCCTTCCAAAATGAAGTCCCAGAGGAACAAGACAATTTTGCCAATACAGTAGCTTATCTATTTGCTTCCCTCTGCCTTTGACAGCACACTATATCAAGAAATTAGCTAAAATACAACCAACTGAACAGATTTTTTGTGTTTAACTGGGTTTACACAGAAATTGTTCTCTGAATTTTAGAGCTGAATGACAGGGCTCATTTTGTCATCTGACTGACCAAGCCTAATCAGAATTATTTCTGCACACTGCTTCACTACAGCTGTAGATCCATTAAACACTAAATGCTCCAGAGGCCCGTTCCCCTTCAGCTTCCCACTGTGACTCCTACCTTTCAGTCAGTAGCTACTCAGTGGGCTACTCAAAACATTCAAAAAATGGAGGTGCTATATTTAATGGATAGCTCAAAACCCATAGCAAAATCTGTCACTTGACTGTCAGGACAGCAGCTATCATAGTAAACAGACCCTTTCTGATGGAGTCTTAAAAAGAAGCCTTTGAACTGTTCTCTTACCTTCCAGCACATTTTTATTAGGAGAAGGTTTTCAGTCATAGCAGTTATTTTTTGTTCAACAGAAATAATCATGTCTGCCTCTGAAAATGTTCACTGAGGTATCCTCATTTTTTTTGTAATCATAATGTTACCCACGGCATCTTGTCTGACATCTTATTACTACTTTAGCCTCAGGAAGCCTTTAAACTAATATAACCATTAGGAATGTCTTACTGCACAATTTACATATTAACAAAACTACTTTTTAACCTATTGAACTGCTTAAGCTGAAAATAACTATGATGTGCACACAGAGTGCACAATTCCTTACTTTGAGCTCAGCTCATTAGAAAAGACGAAAAACGGATTGTGAAAAATATCTAGCAATGGCCTGATGATACTGATTATTCATTCCTCTCTCTTTTCACGCATTTGTCGCTTTCTATTCCAAATGTCCTCAACTCTTTCCAGACACATGGTAATACTCAGGAAAAACCACAAATCATTTATGCTTTCTAAGGCAAATGTCATACTCCCATTAAAATTTATCTTGTGTAATACTCAGCTGAGATCTTCAAGGAGCTCAACATATAACCCTGTTGTAGAGTTTAAACCCAGATGCTGGCCTCAGCCTATGGTAGGTCAGACTAGGCAAGCACGTGTGGGATCTGTAACTCTAGAAAGATAGCATGGTTCAGTACAGTAATAAAATGAGCTGATTGTTTCACCTGTTATTTTGGACACTGAGTATTTTAAAAGCTTCTGTATGCCTAACAATTGCAACTGAAGTCACATAAGTATTTTTTCTTTTTAAAGACTTAAGTATTGAAAGGTATGCTTGGGTGTATCATTACCTCCATTAAGTCTTCTGGCATGTCCACCTGTCTAGGACAGTGTTTTATTTTGATGACCACACAAGGACCAAGAGTAGGTATGCTAACTAGGCAGCTGGAGGGGTTTTTATTATTACAACTACTACTGTTTCTTTGTTTGATGAGGGAAAATACTTCCATTTCCTACATGGGAATTTAGGGAAGGTATAGCCTTGATTTAGCTTTGTCCCTTGCACATGTTTTGATAGAGTCATGTATCACTATTTTTCGTATTTTTGCATAGGCAAACAATTTTTTGGTTTTCATTTTCCATCTTCCATTTTTTTCACCACTACCGTTTTCTGGGGTCATGATTTTGTGTGCAAAACTAGGGTCCACGTAGTTTCTGGTTTCTTTATGAAAAATGCCTTTATGATTAAGGAGTCTGAGAAGACCTTAAAGAGCAGATGACATTCAAAAACCATATCAAGCTCTATAAGATGACTATTCACTGTCAACTGTGTATCCTCCTCCCAAAAAGTCATTCCAAATATTGGGTTGGGAGGTGAATTTTAAAGAATACCTAGTAGTGCTATTATGAAATGAAAAATGTGAAGATCAGCATCCTTTGAGGATTTTAAAAAGTATTTATTTATTTATGTGAAAACATCATCACAACCACTTCTACTGGTTTTAGCTGTTACCACTGATATTCATGGACTTACTTCAATTAAACCTATTGCTGTCACTTCCTGAGTAATAACCTACTACTTTTATTTTTTCCTACAAAGGTACACAAGGATGTTCTACACCAGAAAATAGCCAGTTATTTCTTACTACAGTGACCAACAGTTTATAGCAGGCAAAGCAGGTTAAGTAATTTTAAATTAGACCTGAATAACCTATTATTTTTGATCCAAAATCATTGTAGCACATATGTCCTGATTATCATTCCTAGACTTCTGTGTCTCCTTTCTACATTTTCTTGATGTCCATTGTACCAGCCAAAACTGGCTATCTGCCAGCTACAGAAAATCACTTACCAAACACTTTGAGGATACAGACTCATACTCATTTGATTTCTCTGTATCTCTTACAGGGAGCGACCTTGTTTCCACACATAAGGTGTATAAGCTGTTTATCACACAGAGAAGTTGCCAAGGAGAGTGAGGTTTCCCAGATGTGACTCCAGCACAGCAGACTGAGAAGAGTTCTCTTCAAGTAACTCAAAGTTCATTCACTTTATTATTTTACCAGCTATAGCACATACAGTTTAGTATTGCCAGAAATTCAAGTACGTGGACTTTCTTTTTTGTGCTTTCATGTTCCTTTTTGATGCAGATGCTATGTAATAAGATTCATAGCATTAACTTTAATTATACTAAGATTTTCTCTAGTGCTGTTCTCTATCCTTCTTCATAAAGGAACAAATGATTCACCCTTCTTTGTGCACAATGAGTGTCCTTGACTGCTGAAAGCCTAAAGCAGTTTAAATACATGGGGTCACAGAGATGCAGCGTAAGTGTAGACAAATGTATACTTCCTAACCCCGGGATGAGGAGATTTATGAGCAGCTAGAAAACAAAGTGCAGCTTTAGGAACAAAACAGATTTGCTGATGCTGAACTGCCTGTAGATAACTAAGGATGAAGTTACTGAAACTAAAATATTCCTAAACATATCTTGTGCATAGCCTAAATGAATTTACATCAACTACACAAAAAAGGATTGAACAGAATCAAGCCTGAGGAAGAAAGGGAAGAGGATAAAAGGGAAAAGATGACAGCTACAAAAGGAGGTTAGAATCTTTATTCTGGTTAAAAAAAAAACAAAAACAAAACCCACACAACAACAACAACCAAAAAACAAACCCCAAAACCCTGCTAAACAGGACAACCAAACCAAAAAACCCCAACAACCATCCAAGCAAGCAAACAAAAAACCAAAACTACAGAATCAAGATTCTGGCATATGCAGTTTTCAATCCATGCTCAAGCTGGGGAGGGTCGGGTTGGGGGGGAAGATACAGTGAGTGGTTGAAGAAATCTTTTTTGGATGCTTCAGGTGCCCACGAGTTTTCTTTTTCTGGGCAAGGCACATGTTGTTTGAACTTCTGTGATATAGGCACTACCAAAGATCTGGTTGGAATGGGCCTCATTCCCCTCCTGATGTTCCTCTGTCCAACCTCATCTGCCATCACACCTAGAAGCAGCCAAATTCATCAGTGTCTTAAACTTTACTTGAAGGCTGTCTAGCTATCTATCATTTTTTTCTCTGTAACAGTTTGAAAAAATTTAGCAGCCCTCTGCTTGAATTGTGCCAGCATCTTGACTGACAACTTGAAACTAAGTTTATCCACCTGAAACTCCTGAAGGGCTGTTTTCAGTAAGTACATGCAGATCATGCCTAGCACACAAAAGGACCGGGTTCGCCTAAGCACTGGCACAGCTGTGATTTTCTTTAAAATAACAGCCAGAGAAAGTGCTGTACAGCAGCACTTTCTCCTCTACACAGAGCTGGCTGTGGTTCACCTAGTCTTCAGCGTTTTTCCCACAGTGGCACAGCTTCCATAAAGAGACAGCAAAGATACTCTCTTCCTCCTGTAGATCACATCTGCAGAACATACTCAAGTAAAAAAAGGCTCTTTTTTCTGCTCTTTTGTCCATGCTGCCCAAAGATCCTAAAGCATGATGAATAGGGATTTTCCTCAGAGATAAAAGATGTGGGCTTGAAAATACATCCTTTTCAGAGTAGATTATCTCAAGTCTCTCCTCCAGCAAGCATTGCAATGCCATGGCTGTTTGTCAGAAAAGGCACAAATGTGTAATAATTCTCCCAAGAAGTTTCAAACTTAAGAGCTTCACTCAAAAAACAGCACCCAGCAGTAAAGCAGAGTCTAAATAGAAAAATGCATGGAGATACTTTCTGTTTCTGCCTCAGTCTTCCAATAGCCCAGCTCTTCATAGCTACGTGCCTCTGTCCCCAGAGGAGGACCCTCAATGCATCACCTACATCAGCAACTGGTGCAGTACAAAGTGGGAAAGGGACAAAGTGGGAAAGGGGGGTGTTAGAAACTGAGCAGCTATACGAAACAGCGCGTGCGCACATGCACACATGCACACACAGACTTGCGATGTGGAAAGCCCTCATGTTGCTGTTTTGATGATGCCCAATTTTAAAGGGAGAAGTTGTACATTGTACATAAATGCATTGCTGGGCTTCATCTTCCCCGAAGTTTCACTTGAAACTTGGTTTCTATTTCTGAGGCTATGCCACCAACATCTATGCTGATCACACACAAAACTGCCTTCTGGTTTGAGTTCTTAAAGCACTGCAAGTTCTCCAATATGGTAGAGTCCCTTCATACTGTATGATTAAGACTTTAAGGTCTAAATTTTAAAAAGTCTTTTTGTCAATCATCTGATACGTAAATTAATTTGAAATACTGATCTGGAAGGAATTTCAGCTGTTGACTTGGAAATAATAATAAAAAAATATTCAAATGCTTTAAACCATTCATTCCTGCAGTCTAGTCAGAACTCCATTTGATTTTAAATACATTTAAATAATTTGGTATTATTTATGGAAGAGGACATTTGGCATTTTTCTTTGTAATTATACTCCAAATTTCAAACTACTGCCTCTCAATACGCCATTCACATCTGTACAAAGACTACATGTTACTAATTTTTTGTAAGTTGTCAAACGTAGCATAGCAACTAATTTCTCTTAACTTGTGTTGCATAAATAGAGTAAATATTTTATTTTTACACACTGAAAGCACACAAGCACAATGGCTTCTTCACCTCTGCAACAACAGAAAATGGAACTATCTGTACTTTCTTTAAAGAGAGTAATACTATATGGCAATACTTTCAGCAAGGTAATACAGTATGCAAATACTAGCAGTGGAGGAAAATAAGCAGTAGTATGTATACGTACATAAGTAAGTATAAAAAGACCAAAAAGAAGGGTATGATTCATGTACAGATAAGGTCACTATTAAAATATTTTAACATGGAATTTTTATTAAAATAATTAACATCAGTTTCATTATAGCCAAATTCCCACACATCCAGACGAAACTCACAGTAGGCTCAGCTTTCGATTTGCATGCTCTGCATGATTTTGTGTTCTGTACAGTAAGAGATGAAATATTCACACACGTACAAAAATGGGCTTTATCACTGCTTAAAAAACCCAGAGAAGTTGTGAACTTTGTAGGTTTTTCCTTACTTTAAACCTTTGTCATATGATTTCCTATAGGCTTAAAAAAAAAAAGAAAAAAAAAAGCGCTGAGAAGTCTCCTTAAGAACATGACCTTTGCAGAAGCCTGTTCTGCTGGTATCAAACAGCCTGATGTGCAGCAGATGCACTACTCTTCTTTCCTAGCAGCTTGAGAAGAAAGGTGGTTAGAATAATTTCTGCACCTAGGAGGCTGGAGTTGCCAACTGTCCAGTTCAGTTATTTACTATTTGCCTTCTGTACAGCAAATCTGGTTTGGATTAGCCTCAGCTAGAACTGCTGGAGCAGCTGGAAAAACAGCACAGCCGTAACTCTGGGACACCAACAGGTACAGCTTGTTGGATTAACTCCTGAGCGCAGGTAGTTCCTCTGCAATAACACAGTCTCCTCCTTTCATTAGAAGTGTATGACACAAGTCCAAAGGTATTACTGTGGGAGACTCAAATTATTTTACTTTTCAATTAGAGGAGGACAAATATAACTTAAATATAAAATTTCTATATTTAAATATAATCCATTTTAAGCACTTTTTGCTTACTAAATTGTATGCCATATATAGAATTGTAAAACAGCTACCTATTTTACAATCTTGGTGGAGATCTCCATCCCTAGCATGGATTTTACTTGTACAAGAGCCTGCAGCGCTGGATTCCCAATAGCTATGGCCAGGAAATCAATGCGTTTCCAGCAGGTGGAAGAGGTAACAGAATTGTGCTGTGTTCCCCTCTGGAAGTGCAGCTAACACATGCACGTAACAAATCCAGCCTCAGGGCCCAAAGTTTGATGAGTTTACAACATATATAGTAATCAAATGTGATCTGAGAAAGTAAAGGGTTTGCCTTTGAGGGACTTATAAGGACATGACTAAAACTGATGTTTTATTCAACATAGTAGTATCAGTCACTGTTTTGACACATAAAGAAAATCATGGTATAGAAAGGATCTGTGAATATCCATTAAAGCTTTAACATGCACTCATCATGTGGCCCCCTAACTTACTTTTCCATTTGTAGTGAACACCTCTCCATACTAATAACCGCCCTTCCCCCTCCCCCCAGTTTCAATGAGTTACATTTACCCTTCTTCCCAACAACCTTCACAACTTTAACTTCATTATTTACTGGAGAAGTCAGTCTTGGAAATTTAATCAAAGCTATTTACTTTAGTTATACTACTATGGCCTGTGGATACCCATGTATATAATTCATCTTTTCTGAAAGCATACCTTGATGTTGCCCCATTATCAGACCAGGAATATTTTGGTTCAGGAGCTGTGATGGGTGAAATGCCAAGTTATGACAATCTGAAGTCTTACTGGAATTCTGCAAAATGTATTTGGACACTACCTTAGCAAATATAGCCTATTAGAAATAATGAATTAGCCTCCAAAAAAAAATGAAACATTTATTTTTGACCTTAAATAAGACATTATTCAGGTAGGCCACCTCTTGACTTGGTAAATAAGCTTTTAATAATTATTTTCTATAAATACAGAGATAAAGATCTGTTTTCACGTTGCTAAACTTTAGGATTTTTGCTTGAAAATATACTTCAATCTAAAACTTACCAGTTTAAATATTAATTATTTTAGCTACTATTTACTTTTTCTTTAAAGAACAGTAAAGATTATCATGAAGATCATAAAAGCAATAAAGAGAATCATAGAATCACAGAATCATAGAATGGTCTGGGTTGGAAGGGACCCCAAGGATCATAGAGTTCCAACCCCCCTGCCACAGGCAGGGACACCAACCTCCAGGCCTGGATCTACACAAGGTTGCCCAGGGCCCCGTCCAACCTGGCCTTGAACACCTCCAGGCATGGGGCATCCACCACCTCTCTGGGCAGCCTGTTCCAGCACCTCACCACTCTCTCCGTAAAAAACTTCCCCCTAATATCTAATTTAAACCTTTCCTCCTTCTAAAGGATGATTATGTAAAAGCAAAGATTGGGGACTTGAAGACATACTATAGTAATACAGTAAATAAAATCAAAAGTATGTTTCATTCCAATGTTCCTGTGGAACTGTTTTCCACATGCAAATCTTTTTTTTTTCTTTTTTTTTCCCCCTGCTGTTGCCACAGTGTTGTAGTCTGTCTAGAATAATCTATCAGCACAGATACTGTTGGTATGCATGCACAGTTCTCCCTTATCAGAAAAATAACAACACTTGGGCAAGGACCACAAGTAGCAAACAATTTTTTAAACATACTTTTACTCTCAAAAATGCTACAAACTGCAAGAGATGAAGCGTATACTATTGACAAAGCCAAATCCAGTAAGGGAACTGGCATTCAAACAGTTTAAAGGAAGAAAAAAAAATAGCCTAAGGAAAAAATAGCCACTGCAGGTTCCTTAAAAGGATTTACAGGCATATATCAATTGAGGTTAACACTGAGTGCTACCAACTCACTTTTAAGTAGAGATAGCTTTTAAAATACACAGCAAGTTAAAGCTGTGGTGTTATTAATGTTTAATGTTATTTTGACTTTAAACACTGACAAGATGTCTATTTTATCAAAATTAAAAAAAATTCATTAAAGAACATCTGAACTTTTTTGAGACAGAAATTCAAGTTTAAAGCATGCAGTGCAAAACTTTCAGCCTCCAGGTCCTGAGGACATTTAAAGAATTGTGCCTTCACAGCAGCTACAACTCTACCAACTCAAGGAAGATAGCTGCATTAAGAAAACAGTGTTTTGATTTTGACTTACATGTTTTGTAAAAACAATCTTGAGAAAATAATAATGGCTTTTGATAATTTAAGAACATTGTTCTGCTTTTATGTTTAAACTGAAGGAGAACTAAATGCACTGAAACCTCATGCTGAGGGCAGACCTGTTAAAACAGCTCGCACTATTCTGCCAGTCTTACAAAGGCCTGACCTCCTCAATGTAACCAGAAATATGATGCTGAACTTGGATTAACTTAGGTGACATCAAACAGTAGAGTAACAGTATCTGTCAGATGAAGAAAGTGTATGTTCCCTCATCCCTCCTGTGTTAATATGCAAGTTAATAAAATTCAGGTATGTATATATAAAGTGATGTCCACATCTCTTCATTTATTTGGAAAATTAAAAAAAAAATCTTTTTTTGATATAGATTTAAATATAAGACTATTTTATAGAATATTTTACAAACTTCAAACCACCACCTAACATGGCACAGTCAAATAGCAGTTCTTATTTTACACATCCTATTGAGAGCTGAGATGACTTAGAGCTACCGAGCAGCAGCAGATGATATACTCCAGTACGACAATTATACAAGCTTCAAAAGCAAAAATCTTAGGCAATGACAAGATCACAGTAACAGATGCTAGTCCTTCACTCTGTTCTGCATGGTCCTGCCAGGCTTATCTGGTTCTGCTTTCTGTCTCACTCTCACTTTGCAGCTACCAGGACCCTGCACCCCGTGCCCAGTCTGATTCTTCTGACCCCAGTTCCCAATCCACTGTTCAAACTAGGCAGTTATTTTCCAGTATCACAAGTGGCCAGAATCTCCATGTACAAGTCGTGCCCCTTTTTTTAGCAAACACGACAATGTACCTGTGTTAGGAGTGGTTGCTGCTCAACCTGTCTGACAGTCTAAATCAGCCTCCCATGCAAATGAATTCTGCTGCATTCTCTGAAATCACTGCAGAGTATATCCTTCCCCTTTTCACGTATCAGAGGCAAGTGACAAATGCATCTGGATTTATGCAGCTACTTCAGGCACCTGGGTAATGAAACACTGGAAAAAGAGCTACACTGACTAACTGACAACAGCACAGTCTGCAGTACTGTCTGTGTAAAATGACAGTAAGATACTTTCATTTTGCATCCAGTAGATATATTGATAACACCTATCAAAGCTACAGGGCACCAAATTAATTTTCACCACCTGTTGAGAAGGTGAGCAATCCATAGAAACCACCTGGCTTCTCTAATAAGCAGCAAAACATAAGGTAATGAAGAAAAAATGCATATTTCTTCCCTCACAATGCCTAGGGATTGCTTTTGCCTCAAGAGGAGGGGCGAGGAACACTAACAAAACCAACCTTCCGCTAGAGATGATTTCGATCTTGGCTACAATATTGGAAAGCCCAACGTGTTTTTGTGAGCTGGCAGGTGATTAAAGCTGCCAAGCTCTGTGCTCTTCCCGAAGGGCAGCAGGAACAGGGGTTTTGTGTGCTGCAACCCCCCACCGACTGGCAGGAAAAGAGCTGACAGAGCATCCGCCAGCGCTACAATGAGAGCGCTGTCACTGAGCCGGGAAGCTGGGGGTTCATCGACGCTGCAAACACAAATGTGGGGAGACGAGAGTGAGAAAGAGACCCATAAAACTATCAGTAGGTATATGAAAATAGAAGAGTCGAGTCATCCATGCTAGAAGTGATAAAGAATTCAGTCCTAGGGAACGGGGGAGTTTCTGCAAAGTGTTTCTTCAGAAGATTTTGATATTTAACACTCTGGGAGTGCCTGTCGGTTCCTTCTATGTGCACTTCTCCCACCATCCAAGTCCATATACATTTCATAAACAGCATATGGCAGGATGAACTGTTATCTTTAAGCTGATCTCTATACCCATATCAATAATTAAATCAAATTTTCCAGCAGTGATTTCATCCCTGCCCCTTTATATAAGCAGATGATTTATTACATCAACTTCAGCATGCCTTATCATGTAATTATTATAATACTAAAGCTCTATCACATTTGCAAATTTATTATAATTTTTCTATTGAGCATTTGATTTTGGAAGTTTTCTGATTTCTTTCAACAAACCTTTCGTACCAGATTTTCAGATAAATTTTTGGAGACAGAAATTCTACCAGATAGCATCATTATAAATAACGATATAGTTTAAAAGCAAAGTTGGGAACTTCAGGTCTGTTTTAAGTGATCTAAACACTGACCTCTGCACAAGAGATCTAAAGAGAAGAAACATCAAAAAGTGAACTTCGCTTTGCAAAACACCACCAGTGGAAGAGACAACTTACGCTTTTGCAGTGGATTACATAGCAGTAGGAATGACCCCAAACTTTTGGAGTCAACCTTTGAAGTTGCATAACGGATACCGTTCAGAAGCACATTTCAGCCTAGGTGAACTTTTTGTACGTCTGTGTCCCATCTCTTCTTACTGTAACCTTGTCTTATGCTCTTTGATAATCCAGCTTCATCTTTTTGAGTTCCTTAGAATTTCTACTGGTATCTCCTCTCTTCTCAGCTCTTACTCTTACCTAGTCTACTCATCCTTTCTGTCCTCTAAATCCTTCTGCATTAAGAACTTTTAGGCAAATCATTTTCTCCCCACCCTCCAACTTCACAGGCCTAATCTCTTTGCCAAATCAGTCACATCAAACAGATGCATATCGCTCACAAAAAAGGTACGTGCAGGAGCTTAAGCACTGAGCTGCTTGACCACCCATACTGTTTGATCCACTCAGCTAGCTTTCTAAGACATTGCCCCGCTTGGGAGCTGTTGGCAATGGAAGGCATTCATAGGACAGCATTACTTCTAGTTCATTCAACAGGGCTCCAACACCATCCTAGGCAGCTCCTGTCACATATGCTCTTATGTTCCCCAGAAAACACAACGCAGATAACCAAATCCATACTAAAAAAAAAGAAAAAGCACATCCTGCTGAGCTGCAGCAGCATCTTGACATTATACCAGACACTTTGAACTGAACCTTCCAAAACCATCAATTGATTTAAGGCACAAGATTACCATGTAGGACTTGGAGGAGGCCCAGCACCGAACACCACACGGCATGGAAGTGACGAGGCTACAAGAGGACACAGCCCTTACCAGTGCTGAGTCAGCCACTTTGCCCTGATTGCCCACCAGGCAAGGATCTCCTCCTTGCCTAGCAATTCCCAGCCCCAGTTTCATCAGCTCCTCACAAACTCTGGGCCTGTCCATTCACTCTCTTGTTAACTCTCCTTGCTCCTCCACATTACCAGCTATTTATCCCTCTAAATTACTGACAAGCAACGTTATTAAACTTCCTTTCCCCTCTAAACCACCAGTTCTTTTGCCAAGCCCCACACTTGGCCAGCCCCCAGTAGCTTATTACTATAATTACAAAGAAAGCCGTTTTGGCCACCTGCAGGTATGATCTGGGATGCACTCAGTGTGGATACAGGATTTGTTACAGCTTATGTGTTGCTACTGAAAATGAACAAGATAAAGTTCACTGAAGTTTCTTTAACTCGGTCAGTAATAAGCAAATGTTCACAGATACAGCAAAATACCGATCTTAGACAGAAAGGGAAAGGTTTTGAAATAAAAGCTAGCTTTTAGTTGTTGTGTTTGGGTTTGGGGTTTTGTTGTTTTTGTTGGGTTTTATTTTATTACTTTGGCTGAAGTTTTTCAAGCAAATTTAGCTTGCAGCAGACACTAATATCAAACAGATTTACAACCAGATAGCATTAACAATCCCTCCCTTAATAATAAAGGCATGGTCAACTGTTACAAGTTATATTTATTTCATGCAATCTGCTATCACTGTGCCCGTAAATATACTCATTCCTCTTTTGAGTTATAACAAAAACTAAACTCTAGGTTTGAACAGAACTCTAATTTTAGCTCAGCATTGTGTAACAGTTTCTTCAGGTATAATTTTCCTCAAAGTGTTGAAGTATTAAAGTATGAAAGTTGTTCTCAACTACTTTTAAAAACCACTGGAGGAAAGGCTGCATACAGAACTGGTGCAGCACAAAGCCTACTCAGATGGCTCAGCAACGTCTGCTCTGCTCAGAGTAAGTAATACTTGATTTCCAGCTCAGTGTTCCCACATTCTTAGAAGCCTACTTTGGATTCACAACTGCAGCAAGCGTAAGCATCAAGCAGCAGATTATCCTTTACTACAAACATACATGTGATCCACTAAAATGTCTGGGGAAGCAGCTGGGATCCTTAAAGCCTGAACTTAGAAGCCACTAGCCGCACCCCCAGGTCCAGGCAGCCTGCACTGCAATACACAGACCCTTGTGAGAAGCCGGGTACCAAGGAGCAACTCTGAGCAGCTAAAGGAGATCTCCTTTCTCGTCTGTAACATAACAGTGCCAGTAAGAAGAGCTTTGAATTCAGAAGCAGCACACTGGAAGTAAAATTAGCTCAAAGCGCTGGATCGTGACTTGGCATCTAATC
This sequence comes from Podiceps cristatus, assembly GCA_000699545.1. Classification (NCBI taxonomy): domain Eukaryota; kingdom Metazoa; phylum Chordata; class Aves; order Podicipediformes; family Podicipedidae; genus Podiceps; species Podiceps cristatus. Next base: position 17,799 of record JMFS01142282.1, read on the forward strand.
ACTGCACCATCCTACATGATTCACCACATCAAGAACTCCCAAGCGGCTGACCTTAACAAAAGCAAACCTCCACCATATACCTACAGTATGATATTTTAAGAGTAAGGAACTCTGCAATACATGCTGTTCAGCACACCCATACAAGTCACTGTTGTGTACATGCTTTGTGCTCATTTTATGTTCAATGAAATAGATCAACAATTAGAAACAAAAATACATAATTCTTTCAATTATGCAGTAAGCCTTTAAAAAAGGCACTTGAATAATTGATAGTTTAAGCATGGTGGGCAGAGATTTGAATTTTAAATAAATGTTGCTAAATCTCCCCCTGCCCCCTCTTGGCTCAATTTCTGGGTTTGATTACATTTTGAGAAAAATCTACATAAACTTTTTAACCCATCTAGAGCAGTTTATAGTTAGAGAAACTAAAAACAGTTCAAAATTCCCAATGTGGGGGCTAAGAACCCACTCTAGATAAAGAAGTATCTCAATACAAACAAGAACTATTTTTCCATTTTAAAACATTAACCCCCTAAAAGAGAACACCAAGTGACCAGGTGCTTTAAAACTGATGCTTCAGCTTTCCTATAAAGCATACAGAAGGTTTTTAACATTAAGAAGCCAAAAACCTAAAATTAAAAAAGCTTCGAGTGCAAGGACAGGACACACTGACTGCTGATTCAAGTTCTCTGGTTTAGATGCCTGAGATTTTAAAAGACACATGCCTAGTCCTGGACAGACCCTTCATTTTCTTGGCTTGTTTTGCTTTCCAATCCTTCTGCCAGCTTGCCTTCTCTGCAGAGTTACCTTTCTGTACCTGGTCATGGACCACAATGTGTAAAGGGTTGGATTCAAACCAATTGACTGTGGAAAGAAGGTTTTCCAGGGATTTTGCACAGACAGTTGCCTCTGTCAGTCACCTGCAGATTACACACCAGGACTCAGAGCACATGACAGAATTTGAGTAATTCAAAGTGAATTGCTGCATGTGCAAATATATTCCACATAGTGCATTCTTAAAACGAATTGCTTAATCAATGTAATAAGCACACAGGATTCAAATACTCTTAATGTTAACCCTTTTAAAAGGCCTATATGGACACCATTTTTACCAAGTATAGAGTTGGGTATTTGAATTCATTTTTTCTAGCTCTCAAATATCACTGACAGATGCTAAACTTGTAAATGCGCAAATAATATATTAAAGTGAGATTTTGATCATATTTACTTATGGGGAAAATTACCTAAGTTGGTCAAACACCATCTGACAATTGACCAGATATCACTGATTGCTAGAAAGTATAATAAACTGAATTACAGAATTAACTGAATAATAATAAACTGAATTACTGAATTACTGTTGCAGACAGAAAGAATATAATTGAAGACAGAGACAACTAATAAGGAAAAAGAGGCCTTCCAAAGCAAGACACGATAGCAGGGCAGAGAGAGATCAAGTCAAATTTAGTAGCTATTAAATCAATAGGAAATGATGTTAAGAAAGTATAGGAATTTTAATACAGCACCTTCTCACAAATAATGATTAACTGGGAATCATTATCTGTAGTGGAGGTTATTGTCATCATTCTCCTTCACACTAAAAAATGCTGAAAGCACCACTCAGATGCCATGGGTGGTTTTTTTTCCCCTGAAAAAAATATACTGATGCTCCAAAAGTGATGCAAGTCTACTGAAATACTGCCAGTTAAATATATCAACCTTCATGTACAGGTCTCACTAAGAAAGACACCAAAGATGTTCCCAAGGCTGTATTTATGCATTGCATCATCTGTCTGGCAATACACAAAGTCTTTCCAAGGTTTTTATTGTTAGGTCCAGGACATTAAATGAGGCAATGCACTTGTCAAGAGAAGCAAAAACAGACAAACTCAAGAACTGTCTCAAGCTGGTTTAATGCTTTAAACATATGCTAACAAATATTTCACATATTCTCACAACAGTGTTTGTACTTGCAAAAAATGTTTCACTGCATTCTGAAATTGAACTTCGAAAAGCCTCACTTGAATTCATCAAATTTCAGTACTCTACCAATCACCCCATATGCACCTTTGCTCTTTACAGCCCACTCACTGCTGTACCATGCTGACGTGCCCTCCTTAGAATTACAAGGATGCTCCAACAAAGAGAGATTACCCACTGTTTTCTATAAATCATCTTGAACCCCATTGATTATTTTAACAAAGGTAGTTCAGATACACATGCATCTTTGGCTGTCTTGCACAGAGAAGGGGAAGAATCTGAAACAATGACAGTATTATGCCCTAGAATTCAATACAAGTCAATAATGACAACTTATTGTAATAGGCTGAAAAAGACAAGAGTTATTTAGCTTTCCCTAACAAGTAGGGAAAAAAGGGATTTTTTTTTTTATTCACTCATGATTATTTACAGAAGAAATTAGGATGCCTATCAAGCACATTAATCATGGCCCAAAATGCTGAGGTTATATGGAAGCATAACAAGATATTTCTCTTGATTTAGGAGAGACTAAGCAGGAGGGAAACATGAAAGGAAGTCATAAGAATCCCTGCTGAGCCTGACACCCGAGTTCTACTTTCCATGTCTTTCCCTAAACATGAAAGTTTTAAATTACTGTAAGGCAAGAAAGTCCACCCTGAAACACCACACCTTTTTCTCTAACATAAGTCTTCCACTGTTCAACCTTCAACTACAAATGCATATTCTGACGTTTTCCACCACACATTCCAACCACTTCTCCCCATCTAAAGCAAAGCAAACCTTTCCTTCTTGGAGCTTTTAGTTTCTTAGACCTGGTAAATAGGTCTAAGAAAGCAGAATGGGTAAATCTAGACAAACTTCTCCTTTGGTTTAAACTGCAAAAAGCAAATGCTTTTTCTTTCTCTCCTTACTTCATCTAGGTAAACATTTATCCAGGTCTTCTGACTTGACTGAAATTTAAAACCATAAATTCCAAAAAGTAGTCCAGAGAAAAAGCTTCTGTCTGAGGTGTCAGGCAACTACTTCCGCAGGAGGGGAACTGTCTTTCTACTTTGCATATCTACTGAGATAATCATTTTAGTTTGAGTTGGCATTGGACAATGGGATGGCAGGTAGTCATCTGAGATCCAAACATGTTAGAGACCGCAATTATCATATGCATATTAACACCACCACGTTCCTTGTTTAACACTCACTCCTCTCTGACAGAGCAGAACCCATCCTGTTCCCATACCCAGGGCACTGGTCTAAGCCATAGGAAGCCATTACTCTTTGAGAGCGCTCTCAGTTCCTCTTGCTGTAGCTGGGTCACTTCATGCTCTAGCATGCAAAAATTCATTAGTACAGAAGGTGTCAGATACTCCTCCCTACGACATCCAGCAGGTCCTGCCTAGGACATTGAGCTGGGCTAAGATACTTGTCTTGGAGGACAGACCACACAGTTTAGCCTCCCAAGTCATTTCTATCAAACTATTAACAGGAAAGACACAGAAACAGTCCAGGGTTCACAACAGGGAAACCTCACTACTCCCATCCTCTCCTCCCTGGCTGGAGAAACTTCTCTCTCTCATTAGCAAAGACACACTTTTGACATGCTGTTTTCTTATCTCTCATTTCTCATCCCCACACCCCGTTCATTACAAGCTATCTGTATTCACTTTTGTTCATAAATTAAAACTGAGGCAGTGTTCAGCCTCACACCGCCTCAAATAACTGCTTTACCTCTGGCCACATGTCTCCGTAGGCAGCATGGCACGACATAGCTATGCCTAACACAGCTCAGGTGCTAGAAACCTCCATCTCCAAGGCAGCATGGGACCAGGCGTTGACTCCCACAGAGACAACAGAGATATGCTGGCCTCTTCTGAGGTCTATGCTGCTGCTCCCAGTATTAGAGGCAGCATGCTACAGGTGTGCCCAGCATCATTACAGCCACGTAAAGCAGCTCTGTATGAAAACTGGTGTATAACCAGCTTTTTAGATACCCTGTGAGGAACGGCACACCTATTCAGGTTCTCTGTGCTGGCCTTGGGCTAGTAAATCCCACCAGGCCTGGGGAGGCTGTGAGCAGTCAGACTAGGTCTCTGAACCTCACGTTGGGATCTCAAGCTGCTCACCTGGAAAGAGTCTGGATGCAGCCAGCACCCCGAGCTCCAAAAGAGTTTGCTAGCTTGCATATCTAATGCATGAATGGATAAAGTTGGCTTGGATCTAATACTGAACCTAAGTCAAACTCCTCCTGTCACTGGCTGAGGACAGCAGAGCAGAACATCCCATCTGGAGCCAGCAGGAGCTAGCTCAAGGCCAGGCGGGGCCAGTGCTGAGCCCCTCACATTGCCGCAGCCTCTCTGACATAGCCCATCCAGCCTGCCACCTTGCGTGGGCATTTCAGCCTCCCCACTGTCCAGACTAAGGGAGAGCAATTTTACGGGCACACAGTAGTAGTGGGAGTGGATTATAATCAACAGCACAGAGGCTGTCACAATCAGAAGGGAGGAGCTGGAGCGCACTGCTATCAGAGCCACAGGCTCTTCTGGGGGCACAGAGGGGGAGGCAGGGTTGAACAAATCACGGGACCTGTGCCGATTATCTCCCAAACTGAAGTACAGTTTTCAATACTTTAAAGTATTGTTTTCAATACCTTAGACCTAGTATAAAAAGTCTTTCGTGGCTGGAGGACTTTACGGTAACTGGGACAGATTTCAAAACACGCAAGTGCTTATGCACACACGGTCAGCTGGCTGGGCACATGAAAATGAGGAAAACATTTGTCCACTCTAAGAGCAGCTTGCTGTGATCTCACAAACAAACAAAAAATGCCGAGGTGTGAAAGGTTTTCAGGCAGTAGCAAGCTCTGGTCATGACAGGATGTTAGGATTTTACTATACAAGAACAGACAGATAATTTAGTTCTACATTGTGAATGACAAAGAGTAGGTTTTCCCAGTAAAATACTAGGAGCAGTAAAACTATTTCAGAGTGATTAGCATCTTCCTAGAAAAACACTTTTACTTTTTTCCTAGATTAATGATTAATTAAACAAAAAGCTTAAAAATAACCATTTAGTTTTATTTTGAAACACAGTATTAAAAGAGCAAAATTGAGTCTCACTAAAATTAAGCCTCATTTAATAAGCCACAAAAGCTTATGGCAAAATGTTTATAAGTCACTGAACTACCTTACTCCCAAAACATCATCACCATTCGGGGAGAGTAGATTGCCATACGAAATGTCAAGGCAGAACAGAATTGATAGCATATATTCTGATAACCAAATATTTTCAGTACCAAATTTTTGTGGTGAAGTAAATGGTGAGTAAATTCCCAGTTAGTGTGGATAATGGTATGAAATCTAACGCACACCTTCACAAAGCTAAGAGCAAGTTCTCAGAGTTTCAGAACCCAGTGGATCACAGACAGTATAACTGTCTGTCAGTTATCTTTATTCCAGCCAAACTGCCTTTTTTGTAGATTAATAATATCTCACCCTCAAAACCAAATAAAACTCAAATTATTATCTTAACATTAAATTCATCTTCATGAAAAGTGTAACAACAGCCTTCTATAAACTCACTATTGTTCTTGGCATTTCAAGCATGACTGCCAACTCTGTGGAAGCAGGAATTTCATAACAAACATTAAGATTGGTAATGGACTAATATGAATGGAAATGTTGTTCCATCGGAGCACCTAGAGACAAACACAAAAACCTTGGTGCTAGTGAATATGTGCATATGGAGACAGCAAGTGGCTGAAATCTGAGGGAATTAATGACTAGAATCAGGTTAAAATAAATATCCCGCTCCCCTTCTGTGAGCTCCACCAAGTTTTGCTGAATTCCCATGTAAACATTTCTGTGCATTCAGTCCTCCATTTTCAGTGTCAAGATTAAAGCCTCTAACTCTCTTCAGAAACATGAATTTAGTTCTTACTATAGTCAAAAGAACAAATACAAAAGTACAAATAAATAATATACCTTTCCAAAAAGAAATTACAAATAAGCCTAGAAGGAATTTGCAAGTAGGCAGAGAAGAGACAAAGCCACTACTCAAAACTTCTAAAGTTTACAATCATATTGCCAAGACTCTTAAAAAAAACCCCAAAAACCAAACCACACACACATACAAAACCCAAACCAACCAAACAAAAAAAAACCAAACTAAATAATAAATAAAAGGAAAGGCAAACATCTGGATAAGAGATTGAAGGAAAAGCCCCTGCAAATAAAGACTAAAACCAGTCAGGTAATTTTTATAGTGGGAAAGGTGAGAGTCCATGCTAGATAAGGATGCTTGGACATCACCTGAAACAAGGAGGACAAGGTAGGTGCAGGGTGAGACACAGGGCTGAGGGTAGTGCTTGGAGGCACGGGGGCAACTGTGGAGAACTGCAGGCCAGCTGTAAGACTGACTATCAGGGTGACAGGTCAGCAGACGGAATTCAGCACAGGAAGACCAGTAATGCACACTGTGACATAACCCACGACAGATTCAGTGACAAGTTGCAGGGGACTGTTACCAAAAGATGATTTTGGCAGCTATCTCTTCACCAATGTCATTTCAACCTTCAAGCAAGCCAAAAAAACAAGCCAGAAGTTGGGAATTGGTAGGAATTAGAAGGGGGGAATGGGGAAATACTTCATTATCTGACCGTATATTCCAAAGTATCCCTGTATCCTGAGTGATGTGCATCCTTCCCACCTGCCCAGCTCAGAACAAGGTAACTGTTCAAACTGGTTTGGAAGTGATGAGCAGGGACGATTATGACTACCAAATGATTTCTGAAAAGAAAACAGACATTTGCACTTAATCTTCAGGCCATCAAAAAGGTGGCCAGAGTTGTAGGGACTAGAGGAGGTAAGATAATAGATGGCATAAAATGGTTGAGTAAGAATTGACTTTGTAATATTTTTTAGTAGATGATATAGTGGGCATTAAATGGAAGCTATGCACCAGAATTAAATACAAAATCTGCCACAAAGCCTACAAATGATGAGTGACTACATAAAGCATAATAAGTAAACCAGGAAACAAGATGCTGTGAACATCTGCTTGGATTCATGAAGTAGTAAGACAAATTAAGTGAAGGAAGGTATTGAAGGATACTGAAAAAAACAAACAAATAAACAAAAACCCCCAAAAATCCAAACCAATGAACCAACCAACCAACCAACAACACCAAACAGAAAAAAAAACTGAACACAAAACCAAACAAAAACTCCAACCAAAAAGAACAACAACCAACCAACCAACCAACACCAACTCCAATTCAGAAAGCTACCAAGATACCCCTAGAGAGTATTCCATATTCTTGCTGGTTCTCATGTTCTCTGGGACATCCATCATCAGCCCCCAGACCCTGTGGTAGTGGGACCTTTGGTGTGAGCCAGTATGCTGGCTCCTACCCTGTCAATGGAAGTAGGACTAAATTCTGTGCGTAACTACCTGCACTAGTACAGAAAACTTTTGGCAGAGAGGTTTACTACCACATTCTTCACACCTACCTTGAAGTTCATTAGTACTAACTAGGCACCACCATAAAAGCGCTTTCTCTAAAAAGCTCGCTTGAACCAAAAATTAGTAGTCCAGTCAACAGAAATCAATGAAGACAGGTAGGTATCTCACCAGGAAAGGAATGGAGAAGGGCTTGTTCGCATGCCAGCCTCATTGTGTTAACTATTACATCTATACGAGAATAGTGGATAAAGTTCTCTGAGTGAAGTCTGGGTGGCTCATTGCCCACCTCAGACTCACACAGCTCTGCTGCCCGACACCACAGGCCAAGTCACCTCTGAGCAGGTCAAGCAGAGGGACTGGGGCCTGTGCTGTAAGTAAACAAGCAAGGGCTTGTGAGAAGTTTTTACTCTAGCTTGCTTCTTTCACAGCAGGCCTGACAACTGCTCACAGATGGCAAATTAGGGCTCCGTCTGATAAAATATGTCTTGTCTGAACTAAATATGTGATGTAACAGAAGATGTAGGCGAGAACTCATGGAGCGCAGGAAAGCAGTAACAGGGAAGTGCCACAGGCCTGTTTTCTGGCACAGAAACAAAAGAAAACGTCATTTCCTCGTGCCTGAACTTGTGCATCTCCAGGCAGGACAGTCTCAGTTCCTCTCTGTTCACAGATGCTTCCTAGAGAGAGTTCTGCACTTATCCCCATCTTATGCATTTATGATTATTTAGGAGCTAATCGGTATAATACATTAACCCCTTTCAGTGAACACAAAAGCCCTTTCAGTCAATCAATACAAAAATCTACTATCATTGCAAGAGTGTAAGATCAACCTTAAATATAAACTGCTGATTCAACATTATTTTTAACTGCACCCAAGATGTCTCAGTTCAGAAAATGAACATTACAGTCTGACTTTTAAAAAAAAAAAAAAAAAAAAAAAAAAAAAAAAAAAAATTTTGGCCTTATAAATCAACTACAAAAATTAAATTTTTTAAGTCTTTCAAAACACAGATTTTAAAAAAATCATTTTTTAAGAACTCGAGATTTAGTTGGAACAGATAATTGCTCTGAAATACAAATAAAATGTAAATTATAATGATCAATTAACACCTAGGGGTAATGTGAATTTAATAGTTCATCTTCTAATCAAGTTTGTCTTACAAGTTTTGCTGTATTTCAGTTTAGTCACATTTTAATGAGATTTGCAATACAGCCCAGCAAAACTGAAATAGGTTACTGTGCTGAGATGAACTGCCTCAGGGAAAGCAGGAAGAAAGACCCAGGACAGACTCCTCTTCAGTAGCGCATCCTGCTGCCTTCATCTGTCAGCTCTATTCTCTACCAGCATGTCTGTGATCAGAGACAGTGCTACAACCGCCTGCTACACATTTCATGAATCCAGCCCAGGAGAAGAATATGGGAGGACTCTCCTTTGTGTTTTAATTGCATATTTCTTTGATAAGAAAAAGACTGAGGGAAAACCTCTCACACATGAGGCTATTGCCCTAGAGATAGTGTGGAATCTTTACATTTCCTTTCAAAGTATATAAACATGAGCCCGAGAGCAACAGTGCAACAGGGAGTGAAAGTTGCCATAGGAGCAACACTAGACAATTTTGAAGCATATTAGTATACAAATGTATATTAAACAGATCATTCTTCATCCACAGTAACTCGTATTTTCCTCCCAGTTTTAGTATAAGAGCTTTGTACAAACCTCCTGTTGATATCAACTAGAATAAGAATCAGAAAACATAGCATTAATAGGTATGTTTTCTATATGCTAATCTCATTGATAAGGGGATGATTGACTAATTTAAAAGCTGTCCCACCACTATATAATGCAATGAAGAGATATTACTGGTGCCAGCTTCATAAAAACAGAAAAAGGAGTTCAACAAATGGGTTTGATACAGATAGAAGAGATGAAATGAGATGAGAAAGCAGGAACCAATAGAAAAACAGCACTGTTATTTTTTGGGGGGGGAGGGGAAATGCTTATAGCTTTCTCCTCTCTCTTCATCCACAAAGGCAATTTTAACCTCCCTTAGCTTTATTAAAGCAAGGACCAATACTTGTCTACAAACTTTGCACCAGCAATGTGATCCCAACCTGTCAGATGACAGGGACTCAGAAGGGCCATGCCCGTGCCAGGGATTTTAAGCACAGTCCTTGACTTAACAGGGGCAATTAACATTGTAGAAGCAGCTGAGGGTGCTGACCTCGACCTTGGCCTGGAATCAGGTTCTCCAAGGTAGTTTTGCCCATTAGTTTCTTTTTAAGCTCTTCTCCATCACCTATCCCTGACCCAGCTGGAGAACCGAACTCATGCACACCCAACTCTGAAAGTAATTGAGGGTGAGAAATCTGGCTGGATCCCCGAGGCCACAGTTCCCTCTGCAACTGACCACGGCAGCTCAGATCCCAAGCGTGTCTAGAGCACTAACGCTCTCAGTAAAAATATCAGCTGACCTGGTTAATAAGGAAATTACAGTAACAGAGGGTTGAGAACAAGCAGGGCATCTGTTGATAAGATTAGATTAATTGAGATACAGTATTATATAAAGCCTTAGAGCAAACAGAGGGGAAAAAAAAAAAAAACAGGAAAGCCATTATCTACAAAAAATCTTTTCAGACAAAATATGCTATCCAAAGCAATATCCAGTCTCTTAGACTTATCCATTATCTCCAACACCATTTCTCAGCAATACAAACTCTCTGCAAACCTGCCGAACCCCAGTACCCACCTTTTTCCAGAAGATGCTGACAAGGTCATTTTAATTCAAGCTTTGGGCAATACATAAGCATCTTTTCATGTTGTTCAGATGTCTAAATGCACTAAATCATCTGCTTCACATTCTATTGGCCACCTCTTCTTAAATACAAGCTACCCTTTGCCTTTCTAACTTATTTAACTTTAACCAGTGATGGGTTAATGGTTGGACTCGATGACCTTAAGGGTCTTTTCCAACCTTGGCAATCCTATGATCCTATGAACTCCAGATATAGCAAAACAAACTCCCTTCATCCACTGCACTTTAATTAGGCTTTGCTTCTTATACATGCAGGTATATGTTAGCCTGTAATAACAAACAAGAATTGAAACTGCCATTTGATGTCTTTCTACAGAGAAAGAATTAGCACATTCAAGAGTCCACTCAAACAAGAAGGAATATAACACACTGTTACATACCATATGCTCTGTTCCCAAACCTGATGGTTAAATCCCATGATCACTTACATGAAAGTCTACATAATCATATAAATACATTAAAAAGTTACAATACAAAGGTATTTTCTTATCCTCATTTTAAATTTTGTCCTTAAGACAACCCAATTGCATATGGTTTTCCTCTCATTTTTTCCACAGTTTTCTAGTCTGCAGCTTGTTTCTTCTCTCAATACAGCTGAAAAAATTTTTAGTTCTCTGCTTCTTCCACACAACTCTTTGAAAGATATCTTTTGTTATATTGCCACTACCAGTCACTTACCATCCCTTGAGAGCCCTGAGGTTTCGTTTTCTGATTGCCTCCAACTGTCTGCTCTGTCTTAACTGTCCTGCCCAGTGAATCCCTTACACTCACACTGACTAATGAAAGGAGGGGGGAAATAAAGAACAAAGATGCCTATTTGCAATTTACTGGAAACTTGAATCATAAGAGAAAAGATACAAACCCAAAATAATGTAGTCACAGTATAGCAAAGAATTACCGCCAGTCCAACTCAGCACATAACAACCAACGCACTGAAAAACCAGAGAGCCTCTATACATGCAACTCTAAAAAGGAAGTCTGAATCAGCCAGCGTTCTCAACATGACTACACAGAAAGACAATGGCATCAGGCTGCCCTGAAGTTACAGCTATTTTTATACAAGAAAAGGCTGGAAATGCATTTAAAAGTCAAGCATGCTCATTGAGAGTATTGAGTCAAACCATCCTCTCCCTGGCAGGAGGCTCTGCCCTGCAGCCTGAGCGGCCACCTTCCCCACCTCCACAGCTCCGTGGCTGTGGGACCTGGTGGCTGCTCACACACCCAAAATGATACACCATCACTCCACAGACACCTTGCCATTTTGCAAGTTTGACACATTTTAATTTTTCTGCTTTTGTGATGCAAAGGTAAGTAACTTTTTGATAAAAGAATGAGCACAGGGTGACCTCATCTTCAACTATCAGCATATATTAAACCAAACAACTGAAGCGGAACAACTGTCTGTATAAAATATTGCACAAAACTGTGACTATCATTAAATTATAACATCTCTGAGGGAGAGAAATAATATGCTTTTGAATCGTGCATTTATGCCATAACTAATTAAAACAATAATTGTAAGTCAGTCCAAGTATGCATTTCCATGGTATAACAAGTTTGTTTTAAAACATGAATCAAGCATTGAAGATGCTTTACTATCAAAGAAGATGAAAAAATCAGCTACCAGACTTCCAATTACTTTATTAAAAAAAATTTTAAAATGTCTAACATAGAGTTTTAGACCTTTGAAAAAAGACATTGATTTGTACACAGCTATTAATTTCTTCCCAGATTTTTCCCACAAGCTACTACATAGAACAGATTTCATCCATGTCATTCCTTACACACTCTTTTCCCTGTTCCCTGTTCCAAGTTTCAGTAGCTTAGAGTTATTATTGTCTAACTGCTTTAGTCTGTATTTTATGACACCAAAGCAAGTTAAAACCACAGCAACCAGGAGACAAAGTATCCAAGAGCAGTTATTGCTAATGACCACTGGTTGCTAAATGCAGACCTCACATTAAGTAATGGAGAGGAAAAAGTACAAGGTTGGAGCCCTCATTACTGACTGGTTATTAGGAAAAGTTTAGCTTTAAATTTTCAACCAGGTAATCATGTCATACAAGGAAGGGAGGCTATCCTGAGTCCTGCAGGGATACATGCTCAGGCTTATGCTGTTCGATGTATTAAGAAATGACCTGGAAGAGGAGCAAACTCTGAGCCTCCCAGTGTTCCCAAATCATTCTGACTGTGAAGACAAGGATTCTCCGCGTGTAACTGAAGAAGGGCCTTGCAGTACAAAGTCAGCAGACAATAAAATAGAGTAAGAAAGTAAAACAAAAAATTAGCTACACAATGAATTCTGAATTCATTGTTAAAAAAAGATTATCAGGAATGAAATACTGGGTTTATGATCAGTATTTCTAAGAAAGGTCAGTGCAACCCTCATCACTGGGTTAAAAAAACAAACCAAGTATTGGTAAAGCAATAGAGAAACATAACGTGATTTTTTATTTATATTGTATATACATATCTGATATTTACAGTATAAATCCATGATACAGTTGCATCTGCATTTTGTGTGCAATTTTTAGAAAATTCTTTTCTCCCTCAAATCTCAGAAGAAAAACCTACAGTCACACAGGAAAACATTTTTTGAAACAATCTTCCAGTCTTGTCTTTTCTTTCATGTATAGAAATTGTTATTTCTCTTATTAGAAATAACATGGTATAATCCTAATAGATAACTTTTTAAACAGACAGAGGTCTGCAAAACTGGCTTTTGGATACAGATGCTTTCTCACTAAGACTCACCAAAAAACATGATGAACTAATAGAATTCAACTTCTGTTTTCTCAAAATTATTATGGAAGAGATCACATTAAAGATACCACTTGCCACTAAAAAAAAAAAAAAAATCTGCTAAATATTCCCTCTCTTGCAATACATTTAGTACTTTTATTATGCAGAGATACTAGTTTTTCCTCTACCATCTCTACCAAAGACACTGGAGTAAACTGTGATCCTGAAATTAATTTATAGTAGCTTGTTATTGACCATTAACAAGCTCAGACCATAAAGACAGCTAAACATGCTTGTGCAGAATGCAAGAGAGATCAACGTCAGCTAGACTTACACTTACCGTTTCAGACTGACCGTAGCAGCAGCTCTACTAATCACGGAGATGAAAGGATATGCATTCTGTCAGAAAAGGGAACAAAGACCTGTGGCTACAAGAGAAAAGCTCCCTGCTCACTGGGTTAGGATGCTTCATTCGCATTATTTGATTCAAAACAGCTCTTGTCAGGAGGTTTTTGACCACCCATTCTCTTTCATTTCACAGTGGAATTAGGTGATATTATCTATAGCTAATTGTTTGAATTCTTAGAACAGGCTGACTAAGCAGTAACGTAGGCCGGGCCACACTGGTTTAACACAGCTTTGGAAAACAGAAGGCTAGATCATCATCATACTCACATCCACAGCATAAAACAAACCCGTGACCTTTTGGTCAGAGAGCCGTGTCAGCCTCTTCAAGGAAATACTGCATCCAGAAAGATGAAATTCAGCATTAGGACTTAACCTTTCTAGAGCTGCCAGACCAGTGGTTCTACCCTCCCCGGGCAGACAGGCACTTTTGTGCTCTCGGAGGAAGAAACAGCTTCAGTTTATGCACTGCTGTGAGATGGAGGTAGTGAAGAACTTGCTAGACATTTGCTGTATTTACCTCAGCTCTACTGATTCACTCTTAAAGAACTCACTGCCAATTTCTGGCTCATTTGTACCAATGAGAAGAGCTGTCAGTGCTTCAGGCTTCACAGAGGTACCGTTTCCTCCCAAATAAACTTATGGGGTAAGGACATGGCAGAAGATAACAGGTGTCACTCTGCAGTTCTCTCTATTACACATCTGTATGTTTACCCCCTCTCCTGTACCAGTCCAAAAAAAAGGAAATAATTTCTGACTTGAGGAAGTCAAACCTCCCTCTTGCTTTGTGCCTCATACTAGACATGCCTGCGGCAGACGTGCTCTGCGGATTGCTCAGCCAGACCGAAAGGCAGCAGAGGGTTACGAGGAGTCACACAAAGGAAGAAGACCAAAGCCAATACCCGTAGCTCAGTAAGCATGCAGGCAATAGAGAAAGGGGCCATTCCTTCCAGCAGCATCTCACCCCGGGAAGTGATCGCTGCTGCCTTTCTACTGTTCCATCGCAGTGCTGTTTCACACCCATTCAGCTCATATGCATTTCAGGGTACATTCTGGAAAAGCCAAGAACCAGCAATGGTAATCAAGGGCTATGTCATCTCAAATCATTGGTTTCATCAAGGTGTTTTGCACCTGATGGCAAGAAGGGGAGAGAGATGCTTCGTTTTGGAGAAGGAGGTACTCATGAAAAATTTTGGACCATGTTATGCCAATAGGCTGTTTATTTTGACAACCAGACAGTCCCATTCATTCATTAAGATGACCCAGACACTAACACCAACAAGTTTTCTTTAAAAAGTTGTATTTATATGAATGACACAAGGTAAAAAAAATTAAAAATCAGTTCTAAATATAATTTACTAACAAATGCCAAAATTGACCAAGGATGAAAGCGCTCAAAACTAAGACATGTCAAGCCATATGTGCAAATACTAAATATATCTTAATGTGCCAACTATTGTAGTCTTCACTACAAGAGACAGAAAAACCTCTTTATCCAAAAGACTCTTCATTTGTATCCCATATGTCCCAGGAAAAATGTCTGCATATAATTGATGACTAGAAAAATTTTAGAGTTAATGTTAGTTCATTAAGAAAGAGGTTACAAACCCACGGGAATATCAGCTTCTTACATCAAACTACAGAATGGATTAAGTCAGAATCAAGGTAAGTGTTAGTTTTATTTTAGACCTTGCTCTAAGGCTAGCTAATACCAGACATTACAAACCACATTTCCTAATTTAAAAGATTGATGCTAAACTTAAGTTTCACTTCAACTGCAGCAAAAATGTTCATTCTGAACAAGTGTTCATTCATAGACCTCACTTTGAAAATGAAAATTCAAAGGAAGTATCACAGAAGAGTTTAGCTTAGTGTTCTAAATGTGAGTCACTGCTAGGCATACCTTTTGCAGAAAATGAGAAATCAGCTTTCATAAGATGAAAGTGGCAAGTTTTACTCTCACCCTACTACCATTTTTTCATATCTGTATTAAAAAAAATAGATTTTAACTAACTCCCTGCAACTCAAGACCAGGATAGATACCTAAGTTTTGCGTGTGAAATGAAGCGATAAACATTTCCGTGTCCAGAAGCATTCAACACGTACCAACTCACCTTTTACAAACTGAGTAGGTTCAGCACAGAAAACTTTTGGCAATGGTCTGCATAAACCATTTCAGAAAGATATTTTTTTTTTTACCCCCTTCTCCTGCCCATTCAAAGCCAGCTGAGGATGCAGTGGGGAGAGGGGAAGAACAGAGAATGATTTGCATTGTATGTATTTTCTCCCACTTCACCTTGTCCCATGCATTATTTACCACAGGAGGCAAGTTCATGAAGTTTCACAAGTGCACTGATATTAATCCAGCAAAGAGAAGTTAGTGTCATAGAATCATAGAATCATAGA
>KL290870.1:651-34955 GCA_000699545.1 Podiceps cristatus
GATGGTGCTTCACCGTCTTCCCAACTCATTGCTGCTAATGAGTTGGCATATGATGACGGTGCACTATGTACAAACTTCCGCCACGTGGGGCAGGTACATGGGATCTCATCTGGATCTACTGGGGTCTGCGGGTCATCCAGATCACGATAAATCAATTCCCGCACAGCCAATTCCCTCAGAAACTGGATACCTCCCTCCATAGTGCTCCACTTCTTTGGGTGGCATATAATATCTTCCTTAAAGAAATATCTGTCTTTCACATAGTGATATCAGGCACCTCAGTGATAGGAAATAAGAGCATATATTGCTATTGTGTAGAAGTGTTAGAGATGTCTCCAAATAGATGGCAAATCTTCAGAGCCCTGGGCTGATGTTATGAGGTGGCATACGCTGGTTCCTGCAGTGTTAGGGTCAATTAGGGCACTTTCTGGTCCTTCTTGCTCTAGGGAAGAGTGACACAGCTGTTGTTGTTCTTCCTTGGTTTCTCTAGTCTGTAGGTGAGAAGGAGAAATGACCAGTGTCTAGCAGCTCCTGGGAGTGAGAAAAGAAAGCTACACAGAGACAGTTGTGAGGAGACACTTCTGAAAGACCTTTGCCCAAATGAGCTTGGGGCGATGGGTGGAGGATGCTGTGTACAACACTCAGGTGCTGTAAGACCCGTAAATAACTCCCGACACATCAGACACACCTGACTACAGTGCCTCGTTGCCCTGGATAAATGCCCCTTTCTGTCCATCTGGACTCTATTTCTGCACAGAACTGTAGCAACCACTGGCTGAGACCATTCTTCTAAAAGAAAATCTAGTCCGAGACTGGAGAGAACATTGATGGAGTGCAGAAACAGCTCTTCCTTTTAAGAGCTCAGTGTCCATGTTTTAGATGTTCAACTCCTGCAACTTCTATGTAAGAGGAAAGCACCTGTAATGTGAGGGGGGCAATGGGGACAGGAGGCTGTGCCTGACCATCTCTTTGGCGGGTGTTGATACTGTGCATGGCAGTGCAAGCCCATTTGGGTCTGGGATATCTCCAAAGTGAAGCACCATGAGTAGTACTACAAAACAGCCTCTGTTTCTTGTTGATGATCTGGACCCTCCAGTGGTGCTAGACAGAGCCAGGCTGCTCTTCTTGCGGTTCCCTGCTGCCTGAAATCCATCCCACTCAGTGTATATGAATCCCTCCCCTTGGAGGGGCTTCTCTGGTATCCCAGGCCTGGCAGAAATAGCTGTGGAGATGTATTTGCTTAGATGTGTGGTGGTAACCCTCTCTCAACAGCCTGTGTCAAGAGCAGAATTGCATTCTTGGACTCGGTGACCATGTCTCCTCAGTTGTTCTGACCTTTCTGCCTTGGTTTTGTAGGGTGCCTGCCCCACGGTGCTGATTGCTGTGTCAATTACGTTGAGTAATGGAAAGTATGTTCATTAACAATGTTCTATTTAAAATACAAAGCAAATGTAATGATGGCAAGAGGTGTCGGATAACAGAGACTGAGAATTACTTTTTCCATTCAGAGCCTGAGCAGATGCAGGGTGGCCTTCCCCAGCTGTTGTAGTCTTCAATCTCTCTCTGCGGGTAAAAGAGGAGCTCAGCCGTGGTGCATTGTATGCCATATGGGAGCGTAGTGGTACTATTTGTGTGCAGTATTTCTTAGGTGAACAAAAAATATAAGAGGAAGCAGCCCTTTTTGAGGAGCATTCCCCAGGATCAGAGCTCTGAGTGATGCTTATATTGCTAGTATGGAGGCAATAGGTTGAAACAAGTTCAACCTTTAAACAGTTTTGAGAGAAAGTAGGAGGTTTCTCTGCTCTCCTACAGATGAGGTGCCAGAGCTGCTGGGGCATTTCCAAACTGTGGATTTGGGTTGGGTGTCTTTCAGATGGGATTTATCAATGAAATTAAAGCTGACTGTAAGAGAGGGCTTGGTGTTTCTCAATTAAAAAAACCCCATGTCATTAAATTTCCAAAACATCTTGTTTCTACGCTTTCAAAATAAATAACAAAAATATTGTTTATGTTGAAGCTGTCACTAGCTGAAAGAGTTTAATATATAAGGAGTTTGCCATTCTTTATAAATGACTGAATTATTTAAGGGTACCCCAAAATGTTTTTGTCTTATAAGAACATGAACCTTTTTTTTCAGATGTTTGTCTCTGTCTAAATTTTTGGTGGGGATTTTTAAAAATTACTAAAACCTTTGGATAGCATAAAAATCCATTCCCTGTGCAGCTCTATGAGATACTTTAAGACTCAGTCTCCATTTAATGGGACAGGAATATTCTTCATCTGTTTTGCCTGTAAAAATTACTTCTGCTTTAATTTTTAAAGGTGTGAGAGTAGTGTAGGTAATGTTACCTTGATTCCTTGCAATTAGAGTTCAGAGAAATATTGTCAGGCTGGCTATGTCTCATAATCTGACAATTTGTTTTAAACAAAATGTGAGTGTGACTTGTTAAAAATGGCTGGCTTAAGAATCTGTGTTCTGCACTGATGAGAAATCATCCTATTTTGTTAGTTGTCTCAGCTTGGGCCCCAAATATTTTATAAGTTAATAAAAATCACAATTTCAGAAATGAAAATACGTTGGAAATTTCAGCCTTTCCTTTAGGGCTGCAGCCAACCTTGGACTAGGCTGGTTCTGTGACTACATGTCAATGCAGTGTAAAAAGGAGGCTGACAGAATACATGGTGAAATATTGTTTTATTTTTTGTTTATTTGCTTTCCCAGGAACTGAGATCTGCGGTTTATTGGAAAGAGAAACCACATGGAACGTGTGTATAGGCAGTATTTTGAGGAAGAGTAGGGTATCTAGCAGTCCTTTGAGAAATACCCTCCAGGCTAAGTCCCTATAAATAGCTTGCTTTAATGTATCTCACACTTTTCTGTTGTTAAAGGTTAAATAACTTCTTTTTTTTTTTTTTTTTTCCCTTCCTTCTATCAAGGGTTTTTCGTGTTGTGCATGTAGCAACCACAACCCTCTGTAAACTACCTGCTGGTGTAAGTCTCTGGGCAGGATATAATTCAGAGATTCATTTGGCTCTGTCTACCAGCATGGTGAAGGTTTAAATAGGAGATTTTTTTGGGAAGCCTCAGAAAAGCAGCAGCTGCTGTTTCAATGGCTGCAGTTTATTCTGGTGCCAGCTGCCCCCGCTGTGCCCTGCTGCACCTGTTGGCACTTGAGTTATGGTCATTTTGTGCATAGTAACTTAAGGCGAAGTTGGATTTTAATAGAACAAGCTGAAACTCAGATGGGGATTAGGACAGTTTCACGAACACTTAAGGAAAAGAGAGAGGAGCTACATTTAAGTGCAGGGATGTGCAGGTAATGATACTTCCCTGAGCGAAGGCTATTGCCACTGTCACTGAAGAAGAGGTAATTGGACTCCTCTTGCCATAGCCCAGGGAATGATGGCCCCAGGGCTGATTCCTTCATACCGAGCTTTTCAGGGTGGCTGATATTTGATTGCTTTTGCTAGTTGTCTGTAAAACTAAAAATACAGGCAGTAGCTAGGATCCCTTCCTAACAGTGCTGTGGACCTGCTATTGCAGCGGAAGAGGTGTTGCAACAAAGAGTGGCTCTGCATGCCCCCCTGCAGCAGGGCCACCCTGGCTGGTTTTGAGTCTTGCCTGGTGTGCTGGGGAAGGTGCCACCTTGGGAGCTGTTCTGACACCAGCTACCAGTTCTCCGTCTCCCCAAAATATTTAAGTGCTGATGCAGGTGGTAGTTCCCTAATTACTCCTCCCAGTCCCCAAAGAAAAGACTTTTCATTAAGATTAACTAGAGTGACCTCCTGGAGATGTCTATTTTATTTTTTTTTATAAAATTTTAATTTATGAAATATACAGAGAAAATAAACTGCTGAGTGCTGCTTTGAGTGGATTTGAACAGCTTTAGAGGGAAAAAAAATACTTTATAGCCACAAAGTGACCACAGGGATTTATTGATGCTTTATTTTTCCAAGAGATTACATGTTTAAATGCAAACAACATGGAACGAGATGCTTTGGGATGGATGGATCCTGGATGGTAGCAGTTTATTCCATCTAGCTTGCCTTGGTGAAAGTTCATGTTTTTTAAAAAGAAGGTGTGGTGACCCAGAGGTGATACCTATGGATGCACTGGTAAAAAGTGGTGGAGTTGGAGGCACATCATCCAGTTCCATGCAGTTTCCATGTTGATGGTGACAGACTGAGCAAGAATTTCAGGCAAATCTCTGGTACCATCTGGTCTTTCTGAATTTGACTTGTTCTGGGAAGGAATGGGAGAGCTGGACTTGAAGTCAATGTTGGTTGAAGAAACACTTGTAAAATGACAAACTGAGCCCTTGATTTCTATTTTGAGGTGTTTGTTGTTTCATATAGAAGTTGGGAATGTGTCTTTCCTGGGCTAGAATAACTAACAGTTCAAATAAGCCCACAAACCCACAATACTTTTTGCATTTTAATGACAGCTAGTGTGTTTGGACAAAAAATATCAAGGTTGTGGGGTTTTTCGTTGTTTGTGTGGTTTTGTTTTGTTTTTTTCTGTACTTGTAGAAGAACTGCTAAATGATTGGGTGCTTTCAAAGCTCTCTTTTGACTTGATCATGACTGTTATGATACACTCTAATTATTTTGTTTGAAGAGCTGTTCTCAGTATATCACACAAGCACTCAGGCTACTCTGTCTTAACAGAAATCTACAAATTATCAGAAGGTGTTGTTTTGATTTCCTTTTTTTCCAAAACAAATCTCAATGTGCTTATAGCGTAAATATCTCAGGCTGTCAGTTTGCATAGCTTAAACTCTAATTTTGTATGACAAAGATCTAGGGGGATATTTAAGCTTGAGCATTTTCATGCTCACGAATAAACTGAGCACTACTCTTCACAGTTCGAGTATGTTTGAAAAATCCACTAAACAGTTTCCATCCAGTTATAGAGCTGTGAATAAAACCCAGGAATCTGTGCTCCTGCTTTCTTTGCTCTTGGACAACAGTCTTATTTTGTTCTGCTTGTATCACTGGGGAGATGGTGTCACGTTGGTTTTGTAACCTATGTCTGGCCATGGGCATGTAGAAGCCTTTAAGTATAGCAAATGGACAAGGTTAAGTGTGTAAACAAGGAGAACATACCATTTGGTATCTGGGGAAGTCCACTTAGACAGACAAGATGTGCTTTACAAATGCTGTGGAAAAATACAGATATGCTAGTTAGAAGGAGCAGCAAATGTTACATTGGGAAATGCCTTTAAAAATAACAGCTGTTCATGAGCTGATGGCATTAAAAACACACACTCCTGATGAGATTTGACCCAACACTGATAGAGTTCTAAGAGTTTAATGTTGAATAAACCAAATTCTTTTCCTGCTTAAGTGTGATAAGACTAAATATATGGTGAATAGAGCACTTTGTCTAAGCGTAAGCTATAGGATTGGTTCCAACCACTGCAACTGCTCTACAGAAAGTCAGAGTCTACAGATCTGGCATTGACCAAAGTAGCCTTCTCTACTGTGGCTGAATCTAGTCTTTTGAGTAGTGTGACTGCAGGCTAAGCATACTGCAACTGTCATTTCATGCATAAGCCTTTCAACCTAACTCAGCTGTAGCTTTGTATAACTGATTTGCCTGAGAAGCTAAAAGCCAACCACAATGAAACTCGGAGAGAGAGGAATCCAGGATGAGAGAGTGTTGAACCCTTGCACCTACCCTCGTAGTTAATGCAGCCATTGGAGTCTTCCTGACCTTTCATGAGTTCATCTACTTCCTCTTCTGTCATCTTCTCACCTGGAGAGCGGAGAGAACTTGGTTAATTCTTCCATGGGCATGCAACTGAGGCTGAACCCTACAAGCTTTTCCAAAGGCTTTCTGTATTTTCTGAGTTAGTAACAAAAAGACCTATAACTGAACTGAGCATTGTTACTTTTAACTTTCTTTAGAAGCTTTGCACATGCATATGGACACAGGGATTCTAGTTATTCCTACAGAATGAAGAAACTACACATCCAATCCTTGGTCTTTGTCCCTGTGCTTTATGTCACTGAGGCGTACAGCACTTTCTGTACAACTTCTTTACAACTGCTTCAAGAGGGGCAGCAGATGGGGAGTGGGGGGGAGGGGCGCGGTGCTGATCTCCTTTCTCGTGACCAGTGATAAGACACAAAGAAATGGTATGAAGCTGTGTCAGGGGAAGTTGGACTCAATCTTCATGGGTCCCTTCTAACTCAGAGATACTCTATGAATCTCTCTCTTCCTCAAATAACAGGCTCTCTTAATACCTACCCCGATTTTAAAAGTAACAAACCAAACCTTTTCCTTTGGGCTTTCTGTTGTGCTTTGCGTCCGTTTTCCTTGTGAATTCCTAGTTAGGAAACCCAGAGACTTGTCTAGCTTTGTAGCCTCCTACCTTTCCAAACTGATTAGAATATCGTTCCTTGCTGTCTCATGCCTTCAAACAGCAGCAATTTTTAAAGCGCTCAGAGATGATAATACCTTACCCAGAGTAGCCAGTACGTGACGGAGTTCAGCCCCCATGACTGTGCCGTTGCCTTCCTTGTCAAAGACACGCAGACCTTCAACAAAGTCTTCATAGGTACCCTGTTCCTTATTGTTAGCAGCTGCTTGCAACATGGGCAGGAACTCTTCAAAAGTGATTTTCTTGGCATTCATCTCTGCAAAGAAAGCACCAGCTACATGCTAGACATGTGTGTTCTTTTGGGATATTTGCCCTCAAATGTGGGAGAGACTCCCACCTTATTTACACGCCTTTTTCTATCCTTTAGTCTTTGCCTCGGGATCTGGCAGTTTCTTTGCAGAATCTGGATTCTCTCTTACCATGTGAGTTAATATTCACATTCTTGCTTCCCCCTTTTCTCACATAATTTTATGTGCATGTTGTATTTTTCTTTCAGAAATTAAATTTGCTGTACAAGTTGATCTTTGAAAGGATTTGGGGAATGAGGGAAACTACAAATACAGTAAAATAGAAATCTTGAGCCCCAAGCAGTGGGAAAAGGTAACCAGAGTGGGATGTTGTGACTTAATAAGCCCCCGAGGCTGCTGATGACATGTTACTGACCTCTTCAGGATCTCTTGGATGTGTTAGCAGAGGCTATTAGCAAAAGAATAAACTAATTAAAACCAGGAATATCCAGTTGGGGTGATGTCCAAATTTACTATTTGACATGTTCAATGTGGAGGTCTAAGGACTCACAAACTTAGTGCATTTAATCCCTTTGGTCTCATGAGCTGGAAGTTGTAGTGCTTAGTGAGGCCTTCTCCAAATGATGCTTGTTTGGAGCAAGGCTGCCAAATAAAAGGATTCACACACACACACACCTTTGCAAAGAGCAGCCTTCACCTGGACAGCAATGAAATATGATAGATGGAAACATGGGAGAGCCTTTTGAATGTACAGTTGTTTATAGAAACTATTTTACTACCCAGCTATTTAAAAATTGCTGTTGGTTACTCATGTAGCACTTAAAGTACTGTTACGGTCTCATTTCTGTGTTAGTCCTCTGCACAGTGCTTCCTGCTGGTGCTAGTGCTTAACTTGGGTCTTCTGAATTGTTCCTCACAGCTGGCTTAACCACGCCTGAGGGTTTGAATATGATTTAGTCAATCTTAATATGGTTCTTCCTGACTGAAATCAGGGATCACCTGTGGCTAGGCCCTTGTTAGGTGATGACTGCAGTATTTACCATTTCTTTTATCTGCAAAAGGAGAGAAAAGGCAATAGAAAATGACTGCTACAATGGTCAACATATGCCTCAGCATGCCCAGGTTTGTAGGAACTTTTAGCAGGCCACCTCAGTCAGCAGAAATATATAGGTGGGTTTCCAGTCCCAGGGCATGTCTAGGCTTCTGCAGAAGATCCTGCACTGGAAGGGCTTGAAGAGCTGAGTATCAGCTGTTAGAAATGGACTTTCAGCTCCTCAGCAAGGGCTAGGGCACAGATGGACTATGAGCAGTAATGAGAGTGTTACACCTGCACCAAGTTAACACCAAAATGAGAGGATTCTCCATAGCCTCAGGAGAAGGTTTTCCACTTTCTGAGCACTCTATTCCCCATCATCATCCTCTTCAAAAGGAACTGGAGAAATTCCATATATTGTTGAAGAGCTCCCCTATCAGAGTAAAAGCTACCCTCCCTCCCTCCTGCTCTTACTGTTGATGTTGTTCCTAATTGCAGTTCCCCAGCCTGGAAAAGCGCCCACGAGAGACTGTAGGGTACTTACCCTCTTTGCTGGGGTTGCCCAGGATCTTGTTGATCTCGGCATTTGTAGGGTTCTGCCCCAGCGCCCGGATGATATCGCCAACCTGGCTCAGGGTGATCTTAGCATCACCAGTCCTGTCAAAGAGGAGGAAGGCCTCCTTGAAGTCTGTAAGGAAAAAGCAACAGTTAAATTGAGCCAGGCAGCTGTCTATTGACAAGTTGTATTGATAAAGATGTGAGCCTGTTGTCTCCTGGCATTGTTCCACCATTTCCAGGGAGGTTAGCCAGGGGAACCCTTGACCCAAGATCCCAAGAAAAACTCCTCCCCTCTGACATCTTGGTTTCACTATTTTTAATCCTTTATATCTACCTTTCATAGCTTTCCTGTCTTTAATAGGCATCAACAGCTTTGTGATTGACCCCATAGTAATTTCAAGCATGGGGAAAGATAAGCTTTCTACAAACACTGCCATTCAAGAATGGGTTCCTTTACATGACATAACAACAGAAGGTAAAAATGTTATCCACTCCACCTTATCTCACCAGAGGACTGGGACTCTTCTGAGTACCTAGCAGTGCAAAACATCTGCCAGCTTCGATGGGTCCTGCCTGCAATCCAAGCATTTCAGCTACACAGTGCTAATGGGAAACTGGAAGGTGGATTTCAAATGCTTCTACATTTGTTTTCCCTTAGAGTTGCCTTACAATGACATTTCTACTTGTTCCCTCCTTTGTCTTTGCTTTGCAATCTGTCTCTGCTTCCCACAGATGAATCCATGAATATCCAGCTTTTCCAGTGGTAATACTTGTGTGGTGTTTTATTCCAGTGCGTGTCCAGTGTGTACACTTTGAGACTTTTCTTTCTTCAGTGCTGCCAAATGTGCAATGTTCACTTGTTTCCCCCATGCTGCTGACTGAGGACTTGGGATATAAACATTTCTCCTACAAAAATCAGCACAGATAGTTGCCTTCATTGCATTTCCAGTCTTCATCTCCTGCTGCAAAGTTCCATGTTAATCACTTACTATATTTTTTCAGGCTTTTTTTAGAGTATTTGTTGCAATGAATAAATAAACGTGGTTTTTAAAAAAGGGAGGGGAGGGAAAAAGTCAATGGATCTAGCTGAAGAGCCATCTTTGAACCTCATATGTCAAGAGCGTCTTGGACTGTGCTGTTGATCTTTTCTGCACTGCCATGTCTGATGATGCTGTGCTTTATCTCCAGGGAAACTAGGTGAAATGTCTTTCCCTTGGCCATGATGCGCTTCTAGCAGCTAGCCAGACTGTTTTTCACAACACGTGGAATGCTCTTTGTGCCTTGGGGCAGATTTAGGAGTATTAAACCACATTTCAAATCATGTCTTCATTTGTCTTGTGCTGGGAACGTGTGACACAGAAGCATTTAGGTTCTTGCCTTAGCAAAACCATGTACTGCCTTAGTGGAAGAGTTGCTGGCACCCAGTAAAACTGATGATACTGGATGTCAGTCTGGTAGGCTGTAATCTAATACAACT
This sequence comes from Podiceps cristatus, assembly GCA_000699545.1. Taxonomy (NCBI): domain Eukaryota; kingdom Metazoa; phylum Chordata; class Aves; order Podicipediformes; family Podicipedidae; genus Podiceps; species Podiceps cristatus. The sequence continues at coordinate 10,354 of KL290870.1, forward strand.
GAAACTAATCCCCTTACTACCTGATGTGAGAGACCTATAACCCTTTACTGCTAACCCTCTCCCCTTACAGCTTTTATTGCAGGGTATGAAATCAAGGCCTTCTGGATCTGTGCAGAGCATCCCCTTACAATGTACCAGCTTGGTATCACCTCCTGCTCCAGCAGCTGAGGTCAATGGAGCTGTAGTGATTTTATACCACATGATCTGATCTTTCCTCTGGTGCATTAATAACATTTAGCCAGAGCGAGGTATAAAACAACGCCAGATGGCTATTAGCAAGGCCATCAGGAGAGTTCTCTGTTTTGTAAATCCCATGAAGTTTTATGTTCACTGGGTTCTCAACACTGCTCCCCAGGCCGGAGAAAAAGCCTGATTTTATTTTTGCCTCTCAGGCATGCATTTCACTGCTATAAGTCTTTGCTATGGGGTTTTTCTTTTTAGTGTGTTGTGGGGTTTTGTGTGATTTTTTTTTTTTCTGGTTGTGTTTTATATAGCTAGGTCCTAGTTTATACCTCTGCTGGAATAAGCATGTCTAAAATCCCTCTCTGAGGAGGGTACTACCCAGCTGCCGGTGCGTCAGCCTGTGTGGATGGAAATAGTTACTGAAGGTGAAACAACACCGTTCCTGGGAAATTCTCCCTCTCAAGTAGCTTTTAATTGCTCTTCTACTTGGTTCAGTCATCACAACATTACAGCAGCTGAATGATCTGAAGTACATAGGGAAACTGAAAGAAATATTTTGCTTTGATATGCATGCCAGCAGCTTTGAATTAATGGCGTCTTTTCCATAAACGCTGAACACTTCTGTAAGAGTTTTAGAATTAAAAAGTGAGGAAGAGTCCAAAGGATTTTCTTTGACCAGGAGTGTTTGGACTGCAGGAAGAGAAATGTTTCCAGCCTCACTCACTGCACTATACCTCTCCCTATTGCTTTGATGGTGTAACCCAGAGCAGGCTGGTGTTCAGGAAGTTTAGGGCTCTCTTAAGTCCTGCTTCTAGCTATTCTTGTCCCTCTGGATTTCTAGTAAATCCTTGTATCTTCCATTCTGAATACTCTATTCACAGCAAGAAGTCTACTATATTTGCTACAGAATTTCTGGTATTTTTTTAAACCTACGTTATTTAATATAACCCAAATGCAGCTCTTAAGATACCTAAAACCCTCCAGCTTAGATTTCCAGAGCTTCAGTGGGGATATATGTTCATGTCAGAATTTTTAATCTCTCTAGCAGATTGCAAAAAATTTGGAACTTGCTGGTGGCTTGTGAAGCAGAGGATACAACAAGATGCTCAAGAATTGCAGCACATCCAGACTATTGTGTTTATATGCAACGGTTTACACAAGTGACTTACTTCCATGCTTCATTAATGTATTTACAGTAAAACTGCCTTTCTTCCCCTTCCACAACACCTCCCAGCAAAAGTGACATGTAGGCCTCTTGCATCTTCTGTCCATGTAAAATTGCAACGCTACTGCAGCTAAGTTAGATTTTCAGCTTACTCTCTCCTCCTGTTGTCCTTCATCTGCTTATTTCCTCCATGTCTCCCAAATGCAAGACCTGTTTTCAGCATCCTTGTGGATGGCCAGTACAGAAGCACAACTGAAAAAAATTCAGTCGGTAGAGCTGGTAATGGCAGCATATTTCCTCTTCACACGATGGCATGAACTTCTCAGCTTGGGTAGCACAAAAACACCCAGATAAATGACATGTAAATCTACAGTCAGATTCTTGTTCGGCATAAGTCAGCACTGTTCTTCTGAAGTCAAGAGTGCGGTGATTTATACCAGCTGAAGTCCTAGCTTATCTTTTTGTCAAGGATAAACTTCTGAGCCTGTAGCTTCTCTCTGAACCCACATACAAGTAAAACACATTGTGTCTTTTGTAACTTACCATCCTGTTGCTCCTTGGAGAATTCGATCTGTTGGAAGGAAATCAATCACAAAAAATAGCTTAGGAAGGGGGGGGGGCTGGGGGAGAACCTGTTTGTTTTCTAAAGCATCCAGCTCAATCCATGAGTCATCTTCCAAAACAGCAAAAATGTGGCCTGTCAGATGTGCAGAAGTAATGCAGATGGCAACAGAGCTGTTAAGACTAGTGAATATTTAGCATTCGGTAGCCATTACCTTCCCCCTCCTCCCCTCTATTAAAGTTTAACTTCTATTTCACTTACCATTAATTTGGTCAGGAGTGAAGGACTGCAGTTGGGAAGAAAGAGAGAGAGAGAAAAAAAAAACAAACCAAAACAAAAAAACACTAGTACTGTTGAAAATGCACTGAGAGAAAGCAGATAGCACAAAGTAGCTGAGTGCTCTCACATCTGTCTTGTCTAATGTAATTAGGCCACAGAAACCTGAACTAGCAACTCCCCTTGTAAAAATGCATCACCGGGTCTATTTTTAAAGATTCCATTAAAATCTGCATCCCAGGGAAAGCCACTCTTGTGGCTAGAAGCAGTGAAAATCTAAAGTCTCTTAACTAAATAAGTCATCATTAAGGTACCATCAGGTCATTTACTGTTTTAGTATAGACCTGTTTTATTAGGACCTTTTGAAGTAATATTGCTTAACAAGCAGCTTTTTTTTTTTCACATTAACATAAAAATTAAACCAATCCCTTAAAGTTTGTGTTTCAAATTAGTTTTTGACAGTACCCCATTTCATAAAGTAATAACCTATTTTCTTATATAAAAAATATTACTATTTTCCTTCACCACTTTAGCAGGTTGCATCCTCCCCCTTTTTTTAAAAAAAAAAAAATAAATAAAAAAGAAGCTTGGCAGACAGCACTAGTAAATTATAACCTTTCTGTCTGAAGCTACATCTGCCATTGCCTGGTGCAGAACTTAAGGCTAACTGGAAAACCTCACACAGTTCTTTAGGTTTAAGGAGGAAAGCCAAGCAAACCTAAACTATCTTCTGGACTGTCCTTCCCCTTCTAGAACTAGCCTGAGCGAGAAGCCCAATTTACTTAGGTAAAATACACTGGCTTGCAGCTAACCACTAGCTTTCCAGTGGACCCACCATGGTTGAAAGTTGGAAAAGCAGAGCAGCAGACAGGCAGGAGGGATTAGCTGAGAGGTCTTGAGAGTGGTCCTGCCTTCCTGGCCTTTCTCCCCCTTATTTATCTGGCGGTGCTGACGGCATTGCCTGGATTAGGTGTCAGAAGGAAGGGGTCCCTCCCCTTGAAGAGTTCTTTAGCTTTCTTAGGGCAAAGTGACAGAAGGCTCCATATCTTGATGGACATCTTGTGATGGCTATTTTTAGGAGACTGGATTGGGCAGGGAGTGGCAAGCAATAAGTCTGATTCATGTCAGCACTTTCTGGATCCGTACCGTCAAGAGGGGATATTCCTTGTCCAGACCTACCAAGACTTCCTTATAGGGAATGATTCTATTTCTCCAATAAGCTATAAAGCCGTCGAACAGGGAGCCGTGAGGGTGAGAGGTGCCATGTGTTTGCCGAGCTAGCTGGATTTATGTGTGGCTTGCAGGTTACACGTTACATGCAGCTGGATGGTCGTCATACCTTCGTTGGGCTTTGCTTAACCCCTTATACGGACAATATAGTGCTCAACGTTAGATGAGTGGTGCTGCTGCTCCTCGTCTGTGCAGTGCGATCTAGTTGTTGGCACTGAGCACAAGATTAACCTGTTGATGGAGGTGGTGTCTAATTGTGAAGCTCTTCTGCACTGGTCACTTTTTCCAAATTTTGAACATTTTTAAAGCAAAAATTACCCATGCATTTTGGATCCAGCTGTGTTGCTAGGGTTGCAGCTGATGTGGAGATGTACCCTGCAGGGCAGCGGGAAATTTGTATTCACAGTAGCCTGTGCTCTCTAGGACACCCTTCCCTGAGAGCTGGAGTTAAGCAGGGCACCAGCGTGCCAGCTTCAGAGCACACTGGTGTGGTGAGAGGAGGTGCTGCTGAGGTGTTTGTGATGTGGAGGCAAGGGAGAAGCCATGATAGAAGCTAAGACTCCCAAAGGCTTTGTGAACTGAAAAGGTGACTTGTCATGGTGGGGAAAGAAGTACTTGCGTTTTGGGTTGCAGAATGGAGGGGTCATGGTGGGACTATAAGCAGGGAGTTTCTAGGGAGGTTGCAGGAGGCAGAGGCTGCAGCTTCTTCAGTAGTGAAGACCCAGTCCCACCATGTAGCATCCTTCAAGCCAAGGTCAAATCTCCTAATTGATGCTGTGCGATGTTGTAAAAGGATTAGAAAACCTTGTTCCAAACTTCTTTTCCCTGACACCTCAACTGGGTCAAGAGTGTTGTGGAGCCGGGGTGGGAATGGTTGTGTGACAACAGCAGACTACCTGTGCAAGCTCAAATCCCCTCTCTAATTTCTATTGATTTCCTTGGGTGAGCATTCACTGCTCCTGGTTTTCTAATAACTAAATGTGATTAGTGAGGGAAATTTTCTCCTGTAGCTCACTTAGTTACCCTGAAGATAAGCATAACCTTTGAATGCCCCTCTTCCATATATTCAGCGTTCTGAAAGAATTAAATCCAAGATGACTTAGCTTTACTGTTGTTTTTTAGTTTGGTTTGTGTAGTTTGTTTTTTTGTGGTTTTTTTTTTTTTTTTGGGGGGGGGTGGTTTTGGTTGGGTTTTTGTGGTTTGTTTTAAACTGAATGATCAAAATATGTCAAAATATTTGGATTTGAGACATGAACTTCCTACCTCCTATTTTAAAAATTAGAGATACAACTGCAGAGAATTTTCTAAGCTCACCATTTTAGCTGGAAAACTTTCTGTCCAAACAGATTATTTGCATTTTTTTGAGAAACATCTGGAAAATATACTAAGTATGCCAATCCTTCACTTTTGTTTTTTCTGTTATTTGTAATCTATTAGCCTGTGGGAACAGGGCTGTGTTCAGGACAAAGTGTAGCCATGATCAGGTATGGTTGCATAGAAAAGGGAGTTGATGCTTTTGTCTGGATCAGCTAACATAGATTTAGCACAGTGCAGACTTCCTGATTAATACTGGCTGGGGCTGGAGCTTGGGCAGTGAGAAAGCTAATATAGGTCTTGGCCACCAGTCCCAATGCATTAATAGAGGAGCTTTCTAAAGACTTTGGCAGAGCTGAAATGTTGCCTGGGTCAATGCAGTGTGTTGCCTTTTGTGGAATTTTCCATCTGCCCTCAGCCTTCTGCTTTGCAGAGCTGGTAACTGGGAAATGTTCCCCTGAAAACAGGATTTTTTTTTTTTTCTAAAGGAAAATGTCAATTAATTTTCTTGAATGTTTTTTTCTTATTTCCAGATAAGCTTTATGGTTGGCTACAACAAAAACATCCCGTTAGACTTCAGATGCCAAGCAGAAAATAATTGGGGCGCATTTATCTTGGGCATAGAAAACTGATACATAGATTAGCCATCTGGCTTGAATGGGCAATCAAATGTTTATAAATTGAGGAGTATACATATAAACGGATTGGTCTTTTGACCATATGAGACTTTGGTCAGGTTTTAGATGAGGAAATACTAGTGTACCACATCAGCCCTTCATTTTATTACTGGTTCTTCAATAAAAGCGCACTATACAAGACTATTGCTGGGGATAAATACTCTAGTGTGGGCATGTTGCACTCACCTGAATTAAGAATTGCCCTGTTTTAAGCCAATATGGTCTGTTGGGGGTTTAAAATGCTATTTGCTTTGAGTAAGGGCACCTACAAATGGCCTCAGTACAGAAAATATTTCAAACACACCTTAAAAGAAATTAAAGGTAAGATTTCTGATTCTGTAAGGAGCTTTCATAAACTTCAAAAGGCAGAAGTATTTTCCTGTGATCTGATCTTTGTTCTGATCCTGGCAGTGTTCTCTGCATTCTCAGAGGACATGATGAGTCTCAGTCCCTAAAGGAAGATGTTGAAATTTCAGGGAGTTCAGTTTAAAAAAAAAAAAAAAAAAAAAAGCCCCCTTAACCCTCCAGCAAAAATAATGAAATGTTGAAGGAACTGCAACATGGAAAGACCAGAAGGACCTGGATTTCTACTTGTCTTAGCTGTTATTTATGGATAAAAGTTGTTATCCAGAAGGCTATCAGTGCCAAAGAAAAAGGTGGTGTGTTCGGGGTTTTTTTTGTTTAAGATTAAGGCTTTTCCTTGTATAGTTTGTGACCACCTTCTATTCCTCTTGTTACTAGATAGAGGCATTTTAACCAGGGTGGGGTGGATAGGGTTGTATGTAACTCTGTATCACTAAGCAGAAGACCCAGTCCACGCAAATCTTTATTTTCAAATTCTTGCTGAAGTTCCTAACTTCCAAGAACTCTCCGGTTCCTGGGCCTTAGGGCCCCAGCCATTGCAGTGTGGTGTTGTGCTCACCTATTTAGGCTGGTGGGCACTGGGACCAAGTACAGCATGCTGAGTGACAGTCGCTTTGTGCTTGCTGTGAATGTGTAAATGTCCGGACAGCGTGCAAAGCCCTGGGAAAAGATACTGCTGAGAGTTAAAGCATTCAGCTGCTCTGTCTGCTTGTTACCCTTTGGGTGAATTACAGAGAAGGGAATCAACTTAGGATTTTGTTAGAGTCACCAGATATTTCAAGGTACTGTCTCTGTAGAAGAGGCTGGGAACACATGAGGTGTCATGGAAAATCAGGAGAAAACTGGAGAGTCCCCTAGGATATTCATTGTATATTTAGCCTTTTATTCAGGACTAGAGAAGGCTTTTTATTTTTGGGTGGAGATAAGCTAGGATTGTGCCTACAGTAGTTCATTTGATATCTGCTCATCATTAATGCCTGCTTTTGATTAATATAGCTGGACATATTTTCTAGTAGACATCACTGAGTGCAGGATTACACAGTTCTCGCACCCTCTGAAAATCAGGCTGTCGTTCTCCTGTCCCTCACCCAGTTCAATAGCTTGTGCAAACGATGCCATAGACTTTAGAGAGGCTATGTCTCATTTAAGTAAGAATCAACAGCCGGATGGATTTAGCCTCATGCTTTTTGAGGTAGAGAAACATTAGGAGCAGATGAACTCTTGAGAAAGAGAGATCTGTTTTGAGAACAGAGCTGTCTGGAAATACAATTGAAGAAAGAATAAAAACAGCCACCATTAATATAGGAAAGAAAATTGCATGAGACACCACGAGATTTGGAAGAATAGCTCAAAATATCTTTGAGTTTAAGGGACCTAACCACAGATGAATGTGAATTTTTTCTAAGCATGCTGTGTAACTTCCCAGTTTGTTTACTTTTGCAGCTTGTAACTTCACAGTTGCTTTACAGTTGTCCAAAAACTTTTGGATGAGCCTTGGCAATTAATTATTGTGCCTTTCTGAAATGTCTGGGAGTGAAATGTGCTCTAGCTGCACTGTTGAGCATACCATTTTGAACAAATATCGCCAGCTTCATAGGGGAAAATGCATTCAGTTGTGCTTACTAAGGTGCTGATCTCTTCCTGGTATCCAGTGACAGGGCGCAGGGGAATGGCTCAAAGCTGTGCCAGGGAGGTTTAGACAGGACACGAGGAAGCCTTTCTTTACCGAGAGGACGGGCAAACACTGGAACAGGCTTCCCAGAGAGGTGGTCGGTGCCCCAAGCCTATCAGTGCTTGAGGCATTTGGTCAATGCCCTCAATAACATGCTTTAAGTTTTGGTCAGCCCTGAATTGGTCAGGCAGTTGGATGGGGTGATGGTGGTAGGTCCTGTCCAACTGAAATAGTCTATTCTATTCATTTGTAAAAGTTTCCCTTTTCTAATTGCATTTAGTTTTGCATGAATGTGAGTAATGGAGAGGATGTGCGAGGAAGTGAGGCTCTGGAGCCCTGCTCTCGGCGGGATTTGTTGTTTTAACGTGCCTCCCAGCGGCAGTGTTAGAGTATTAACATTATTTAAACTATCACTACTTGACATTTAAGTGCTATGCGGTAAACTAGCCAGTTGAAAGTGCTTTTTGGCAATGGATATAAGATGTAATAAAGCCTCAGTGAAGTTGGTGCGAATTTCCAGCTTGGTTGTTGCGTATCTCCTTACAGACAACTTCTTTCTTTCCTTGTCATTGGCTAAATTAGTCACCTTGCCTTATGTAAGGTAAACTCAAATATCTTATTACTATCTGTTACAATCTCTCTGCTCTAAGGGGGTTTAAAACACTACTTTAGAAATACTTTGGGGTTCTGATTTATTTGTTTATGGGAGGAAAGCTCTGCCACACAACTGCTGTTAACACTTAAAATTACTGAGCTCTTGAAAAGTTACTGTGTAATTTACTTTACATTCCACTGTTTCTACCAAAGCTTGTCACTCCCCAGACCCTCCAAAGGCTACCGGTATCTCTTTTTAAATGCTGCGAAAGCTGTGAAATACTAATGATGGATCTTGGTTTTTTAAAAAAATATTTTCTGATTTTTTTTTTAGGTTAGCAGATATAAAAGCTGTCTACTAATACATATGGACAGTCTCTACTTTTGAGGGACTTCTGCCTAGCAGCACTTCAGGAAGAAAAGGGGGCAAAGGTCTTCTGAAAACTTTGCAAAGAAAACCAAGTGGTGGTTTTTCTGTTTGCTCTTCCTTCTGGTTTTCAGCAGTGTCTGGAAGGGATGTCTTGGTGTATAGCTAGGTCTAATGTCAGTGCCACTTGTGCTGGGACACGCTTTGCCTGTGCAGTGATTTAGCAACTGCCAGCAATGTGGGTCTGGCATCAGTGGCGAGGTTCGCAGGGGCAAGGGATTTGGCTGGAGCTGCTCTGCTCCAGGGTGGGTCCCAAATGCTGTTGTATCTCAGCGGGCAAAGTGGTAGCAGGAAGCTGGTCTAGATGGCATCAGGTAGGCACCTTTTACATCTCTTAAGGCCAAGTTGTATTTGTGCTTGTCCTCTTCTTACCTGAAAGAGCACTTGGGACTGGTGACCTTGTCCAATGGGTGTGTCTGTCTTAGGGAATCTTTCTGGAGTCGTCACTGGAGCTGGATCAGGTATAATCTGAAGGCCTATGCCAAAAAATTTCAGGCAAAAACCTGCCAGTTCCTAAGAAAGTGCTTAACACTATGAGCAAAGCTACTGTTAACATTCCTGTTCTCAGTCCACAGCTTCACATGGAGTTTGTCTGTTGTAATGGCTCTCTGAGCGCTTCAGCTGACACTTGTAGTCCTGTTTACCCTCCAGCCCAGAAGCTTTCTGTCAGTGCATTTTAGTGAGTTTCTCTCTCTCTGGTTATATCCAATGCAATGTCTGTTCAGAGATGACCTACTTGAGTAGTGAATGTAATAAGAATTAAGGACACTTGGAGAAATACTTTTTACTGCCTTAAGAGCTCTGTATTTAAAAACAAATGATCACACAGGTTTGCTTCCATGCAGCAGGCTTCACCATGCATCATGCAGTTACACAAGGCCTGAGCAAGTCTTTACTAGTTGATAGCTTTTAATTACTTTCCCCTAAAGATTTGGGTAGCTTATCTGCAGTTGGTCATGATATAATTGGTGTCCTGGGACTTCACTTTTGAGAACACCAGCATACAGCCTTGTGTACCAAATAGACATCACTTACAACATGGACACTTGCAAGAAACCAATCTGTCTCTACTCGAGAGAGGATACTCAGGTGTATCCGCGAAGTAAAGGGCCTTATGTGACAGACCATCAAGGTGCTACATGTTCAGATCACCATCTGCAGAGCAGGAGCCTACATAGCAATGCACTCAGCATCTCCAGCATCCAGATCCCAAAATATCACAGTTAATGCTGTGAGCTTGGGCTTGGTCCAAGGCCTGGCTGCATGTGTTGGGAAGGGCCCTCATATTTCCAGCGAGAAAACAACACACTTTTCCTGTTGGGAAAGTGGGATAGGGAGCAAGTTAAACTGATTTGGGCAATATGAAGTTTATCCATTTCCCATTGCCTTAGTTGCAAAACCAAACATGAGACATCCTCATCGTAAATGTCTCATCCTAGTTATAGCAGACATAGACCCACAGTAATGCTGTTCATCAATTCAACATTTCTTCTCACTCAGGCTTGTGTGGGAGAAGGAAGTTAACAAAACAGAGAAGCTATCTTTTTGAAAGTGTCCTTGGCCACTGTTCTAACTACATCATTCTAGGGGGTCTTTTAAGAAATATAACCCATATAGTCATTTTGCTTAAATTACAGTTGGTTCCTGGTGGTAACTCTCAGATGCATCCATCACCCTGCTCTTGATTTAGTCTCTAACCTTTGTACCGATTGTTCAAATCCAGGCCATGCTAGTAATAAGGAAAACTGGAAATACAAATTTGGTCTGGAAAGGCTTGTGCAAAGCAGATTGGATTTTATGTTGTTTCCTGAGAGGGAAAAAAGGGTCTTTACATTTCCATTTAAAAACAAGTTCTTCCTCCCTGCTTTGACTCTCTTCCTGTGGTGCTCGTACTATAACCTAAGGTGAGCTGAGAAAGGGACGAGTTTAGAGATTTGAGTCTTTAGCAGTCAGGTATTCCTGTTTCTCAGTTGTATAGTCAATAGATGGTGCTCAAAAAATAGAAAATCCCATACCAGCTGCTATTAGTACTAGCAGATCACCAAACATTTGCTTTAATTGGGTTAAGGGTGGGGGAAGAACAGATAAGGGGAAAAGGCCTATCACAATGTCTGGTGACAGGCAATTTAGGGGTGCCTGTATTTGTAAGAACACAGCTTGACACCTCTTAAGGGGGTGTGGGGAACTGCCTTTCAAAGAGTCCCAAAAGGCTCAGGCAAGGAGATTCCCTGAAGATGGGCCAAGCAGGGCATCTAACAGGAGGGGTGCCACCAAAAGAATCACTACCCGTGTTTGTAAACCACCTTCTTGTTTGTTTTGGAGAATTTTATGACCTCTGATGCGAATTTAAAATGAAGCACACTGCTGAATGTGGCTTATTTGGCTGCTGTAAACCCTTATTCAGCAGCTCTACCCTTACCCACTCCAGCTGTAACAGTTAGAAGGGGGTGGATGTCTCTTTAGAGAAGCTAACAAAACCTTTCTGGGCATTTGCCTACTGTGTGGCTCCCCACATCATTGCCAGCACTGCAGCCTGGCATGCCCAGTCACCCCTCTTTAGTAGCAAGCTCTAGCATGGCCACTAATTCCCCTGAGGAGTGGAGGGGAGCCCGCTTGATGCTCTTGTTCAAAGTGCTGGAGGCTTTGACTCCATGCCTGGTTAAATTGGTGCAAAGAACCCCAGGACGGGATCGTTCACCGAATCCCAGTCAAAAACTTAGTTTTAAGTACTCCCTGGCTCCCAAGTGTTGCTGGAAATGGTGCTGTGCCTTTTCCCATGCTGACACTTCGGTGATTGAATGGAAGGATTCAGGATCAATTAATGCTAATTAAGGGACTGGGCTAAGACTCAGTAAATTTTGATTCCTGACTCTGCCACATCATCCAGGCAAATCACTCATAAGATGACACTGTTTCCTTTCGCTGCCTGAGCTCTCAAAAGGTGGAAAAGGATAACCCAGGGTGGCTAGTTGGGACCTTGGGAGGTTGTCTGGTCCTTCCCCCTGCTCCAAGGCAGGATGAAAAGCACATGGTTGCTCCTGGTGCTTTCTAGAAGAGTCCAGCATAGGAGGTGCCACACTCTGCCTGGTCAGCCCTTGACTGATGTGGGGCCTCAGGTGAGAGGGGAAGGTCAGGGATAGAGGGGATGTCACCCTGTAACCCACGCAGGTAGTGTGGGTTTCTGCTTCACCTTCTAGCCACAGCTGTGGGGTTGGGTAGGCACCCCTACTGCTGGGGGGGCTCCATCTACCCTTGCGGCACCCCTGAGGCACCCTGCACCTTGCCTCGTAAGGGCATGATGAAGAGTGGAGGAGATACTTGTAGAAAGATATCTGCTAGCGATAAGCATGCAGGACAGAGCTCTGCCACCCTTCGCATTGCAGGGAAGTCCTGTAACCTCCATCGCTCTGCTCATATCTTCACTTGTTTGCAAATAGGTATAGTCATGCTTATGTGCTGTTGTTAGTGTTGAAAGAATAGTTTCGTCATACTAGCCCAGGTTCACACCCCCCCCCCCTTTGAAGATGAAAATATTTTGTCTGATATCTTTCAAAAGAAAAAATTTAAGGAGACTATCTTCTTTTATCAGTCTGAATATGACAAAACACAGAGTGTTCTCTCTGTGTTACCAGTATATATTTCCTGACATAATAGAGAGCTGTCTGGGTAAAGGAGCAAACTGCAGAGATGCCTCAGAGTGCAGCATGCCATTTTTTAGCTGGTAATATACTATTAAGTCTATTTAGGTAACGATAGATTAGCCAGGATCACTGGAGTTGAAAATTCTATTTTCTCCTAATGAACTGGACATAAAAAGCTATCAAATCATATTAAATTATTTAGTAGGAAATCTAGCTTGCATTCCCCTTCATCTCTGGAGATGAGTGAAATGGATGTCTAATCTAATTTTCAGACAGTATTCTCAAAAACAGTGGGCTTTTCGTGTAGCCTTTACTATGATTGCTCAAAGCACTTCAAAATGTCTTTTTTTCTCTTGCTCTTGTTTTGCTTTGCCAGTGAGTTCAGCTTCAGTCTTATGAGAAGCTACATGATGTTTCAAAAAAATACAGGCTACTGATTGTGAAAATTAGTGAAATTTCTTGCAGTTTGCTTTAAATGGGTCATGATTTTGGGACTATATGCCTTAAGATAACTGAAACAGAATTCATCATGAGATGAAAATGAGTAGGTCCTATTAGGAGTACTTGTACTCCTTTTCACCATAAGAGGCACGATTCGTAATGGAGAATTTGGCAAATGGGTCCTGGGACCAATCAGCTTGTCAGGTAGGTGGAGAATAACTATTAATAGTCCTACCCAGAGAAACTGGTCAGTCTCTTCATCTCTTTAACTGCTTAACCTCCCTCTCCTCTTTCCGAAGTAAAGAATTTCCCCACATGAAGGAGTTTTCTTTGAAGGGTCAAGACAGTAATCAATGATGTTGGTTGGCATGCAAAGTCTAAAGACAGTATGAGATAGAATGGAAGTGCAGTCAGAGGGAAACCTCTGAAAGACTCTTCCTCTTTGTTGCTTTCAATTTGAAGCAAATTGCAAATTCTGAGCAAATATGTAAAGGTGGGGAGAAATTACTTGAAAGGCTTCCATCCATGGCTTTTCAGCTGGTGGCCTCTATCAATGTTGTTGTATAATGAAAACGAAAAGAAAATAGATGAAACTGCTAAATCTTTTTTTTTTTTTTTTTTTTTTTTTCTTCCCCCTGTTTTGTTTCTGCTTTTAAAGGTAAGCCATGCTGGTCTCAAAACACAGGACCAAAGGGTCATCAGGTGGTTGCCAAAACTTGGAAAGGAATTTGAGGGGAAACTACAAAATAAGGCTTGTTTTTTAGTACAGTGCTATGGGAAAACAGTGCATTTCAAGTTTCAGTAACCCTTTCCTGTCCCCATCCACCTACTTGAGAGGTTTTGGGGGAAGTTTTTGGTTGTTTTTTTCTTTTAAATTTAGCTTTACCGAACAGGTGAGACCGATACTGATTTGGTAAAAAGTTCTGAGGGCCACCCTCTAAAATACTTTTGAAATCCCTAGGCTTCACTCTTGTGTTAAATCACGCACCATGCTTTACATCCCTCCAGCTACTAAAACAATCAAAAGCTCAGGCAGGTCAACAAATCCATCAACCGAGGTTACTCATTCATTTTACTGCAGTCCCCAAACCGGAACCAAACACACGCAATGTTTCACTGCAGGTCTCAGCTTGCTAACTTTCCCCCTTGGGAGAATTTTGGGTCCGCAAACAGCACATGTTCATCCATTTACCTTGATGCTCTTGAGATCGATTGCAGGTTCTTTGGGTTTAGCTGGTGCTGGTGCAGGTGCTGGTGCTGGCGCGGGTGCTGGTGCTGCAGCTGGTTTCTTTACATCCTTCTTTGGTGCCATTTTGTGTTGCTTACTTGAAAGTAAAGGTGCCCCCCCCAAAAAAAAACAACTTAAAAAAACCCCCAAAAAACAACCCACAAAGTTTGTTAAAAGTGATTCCTGGGACAGGAGCAGTGGTCAGAATGAGCTACAGCCTGTGCCCTGGAGGTGGACCCAATGTGCTAAACTCTATAAGGGCATATATATATTTCAGTTAGTGCTTCGTACAGTCCTGACACATGCAGCTGGATTGGATAGCTTGCTAATCAAGGGGGATGTCATTCCAGCTCGAGCTATAAATGGAATATAAGAGTTCAGGGCTTCATAAGATCAAGGGACTTCAGTGGCTTTTTCCCCCCTCTTTTAAAACCCCAACCCCCTCCCCTGTATTTTTTTAAATGTGTGCAAAGGAGAAGGAAATATGACAAACCCAGTTTGAGATCTGCCATTGACATTCGGGCTTTGACTGAACAGTCCTTTTTCTCATCTGAATTTCAGTTCTGCTTAAATAATAAATCTTCTTTCTTTCCTTCCCTACCCTTTTCCCCCATGCCTGTGTAGTGCCTCAGCAGGATTCAGTTTCAAGCAGGAATTTTGACTTTCATGGCTGGGAAGATCATCAGTTTCCAACCTCATTTGCCTCTCTCCCCACAGCCCCTCACTCCTCCTCTGCTTCCTTCTTTTACAAGGAAGTGTTGATCAAGCAAAGGCTCTGGCTGTTTAAAAATAAAGCAGACAAATATGGAAAACACTGCAGTACCTTCAACCAAGCTGTCTCTCCCAGACCCTGAGTGTCTTTCAGCTGTTCTTACTATTCCTTTCTATCATGTTGACTGTATTTAAAAGTGAAAATTGCTTCCTTTAATCTTTTCTTTCAATCTTCTTTTTCCTCTCCTAGGGATAAGCTAAGCCCTGCTAGAGATCAGCTGGATGCTATGTTTTCCCACACAAAAGGTTTCCTTTTGTAATGTATTTAAAATTGGAAACTAGCCATCAGGCAAAAGAAGCACTTCTGTCTTCATCTTGTTTCCTGCCCACCCCGTGTATCGTCTCTGTTTACCTCTCAGTCTCCTGATGGACCTCCCTGTTCCCCATGCTTTCCGAAAGACACAACTTTCAAGAGAAGATAGCTTTTCTGTTTTCAGTAGACTTTTTCTAGCATGGCAAACCAGCTTCTAACTTTTTCAAACCTGATGGTTCCCCTGGGTCCATACAGTTGACATTTTCTTTAGAAAAATGCAGAACTGCTGGTTGTTCATCTCTTGTCCAGCAATCTCTCTCCTATTTACTCTCCAGCCCCCTAAAGTTCAGTGCTAGTAAATGCAAGGCTTTTGATGTGGCCCTTATTTCTATCTCATGAGCTATACTGTAGTGTTTTGTAATTAGAACTTTAGAGCATCAAGGCCTGGACAGACACTTTGCATCCAAATTCTGGCAGCATATCCAAGCACTTGCATTTTAGATTAATGTGTTTTAATGAAGCTTAACTTAGAAAAATGCACACCAAAAAAAAAAAAAAAAAAGGGATGGAGAGTGGCTAAGGTATATTTTGATGTAAGAAAATCTGTGCTCAGAGCTCTTTGCTACAGCCCATGACCTTGAGCAAGAGACTTTTTGGAAGCTGAGTCATGTCTTTTGAATCAATCGACCTATACTGATGCACCCAATTTGAAGCCTTGGCTCAGTCTCTGCTTTAGAAAACACAGACCAGGAGGGATTTTATTTCCCTTTTTCTGCCTTTAGTTTTGTGAATGCTTTGAGACAAAGCCTGTGACTTATGAGCTCTGCTGACTGCTTTGAAGGTGCTTAATGGAGGAATCCCTTCTCTGCTGGCCTGTCTGGGAAGGC
This sequence comes from Podiceps cristatus, assembly GCA_000699545.1. Classification (NCBI taxonomy): domain Eukaryota; kingdom Metazoa; phylum Chordata; class Aves; order Podicipediformes; family Podicipedidae; genus Podiceps; species Podiceps cristatus. The sequence continues at coordinate 26,038 of KL290870.1, forward strand.
AACAGCGTGGCCTCGCCTGCACCACTGCAGGCTAGCAGCAGCCTGCAGGCTGTCACACCCAAGGAGCCTGATAAGGGCATCTCCAGTGATGATGATGTTTTACATTGTGCAAAACAAACTTTAGCAAAATCCACCAGCGGAAACGGATACTGGAGGTATAAATTGGCTGGAAATAGTCTAACATAATTTTTATGCATCTCTACATCTATGAGAACTTTAATTGCAAGAAAGATCCAGTGATGAATGAAATAAACCTGAAAGACACTATCAAATATATTTTAAAAGGAAGATGCGTTTTCAAAAATGCAGCATGAACTTAGTGCTAGCTCTGCACAGTGTGGGCTAAGAATGCAGATGCACCTGGATGTGCTCCATGCTGCCTGAAAAAGAGGCTTTGTGAGGAGCTGCCACAAAATTATTGTATATTGATCAGGTGAGAAGATAAACAGGTGCAGAGCAGGAGGGGGATGACAGGTCTTATTTCAATTGCTGGGTTAATGATTTGGATCTAGTCAGTTTTCTGGGCTTGGGACAGGACACCATGGGTTTATCTGCCTGGCAAGCCTGCATGGGTCTCCAGATATCTCTAGAAGCACATTGGGTCTGTTGCAAGGGAGCAAAGTTGTCCCAGGTGATGCAGAGGAGATGTGTCCTTGTGCTCTTGCATGGGGGATGCTGTTTGCAGATCTCTGGTGGTGTCGTACCACCTTGCCCTGGCTGCCCGGCTGGTTCCAGGAGCTGCAGCAGGAAAGTTCCTCTTTCACTTCTAGCAGGAGCTTCATGTGAACAGGAATACTAGAACAAACCCCTAGTCTCTGCCTTGTGCTTGCTGGGACTTGCTGAGATCTGCTTCCAGCGGAAAGTGGCAGCAGCTGGGGATGTGAATTATCACTGGCATCTGCCTTGTTGGGTGCACAGCTCCTGGGGAGTACATGGATGCCTCTCTGCTGCAGGAGAATCCATGTTGAGGGAAGGCATAATGAATGGTGACAGAGCTTCAGATTTCATGAGGGCTCAGAAGATCCAGCAGTGAGAATGCTGTTGATTGAAATAGTGCCCTGTTAGTCCTGCTACTCACTGAAATGGGGATCAGCTTGCTTGGGGCTTGCCTCGTTTTTACAAATGGTTTAATTGATAAGGATGTGGTACTGGCCAACACAAAACTTGTATGCATTTGGTTGAATTAATAAAAGGGAAGTGTGGGGTATTTTTTCATTCTGACACTTCTGAAGTGGAATATGTTCCTTTTTTCAGGCTAAAGTCATGTAGAGGTGACATTGATTGCAGCACCAGAATGGAAGTGGGAGTTCCTGCGCTGGGCTACACTCCCTTTCTAATTACTCAGAAGTCTCTGCCTTTCTGGTCTGGTTTTAACAGGATGTCTCTGTCTCGGGGTTTCCTATAGCTCAGGGAGTCAGGGCCTCCTCCAGGAGGAGAGAGGCAATGGTTTAAATCCATGCAGTAAAGTAGGAGACTAGATCTCCCATATTTCAGGGAAGTGTGCAAGCCATGGAACTGTTGGATGAAAGGGTGGGTGCTGCTGCTTCTGCTTTGTTTCACAACGGACTCTGAGACTTTTGCCCTTTGCTGTCTAAGATGCCTGAAAATGCAATTAACTTCCCATTTTACCAGTAACTTAAAAACAAGGTACTTTTTTTTTTTTCGTTATCCACATAGGACCTTTATTTCCCTCTTACACTTTTGATATGTCCACCAAGCTACACGTGCTATAATGACTGCCCAAGAGACGTTTCTACTAGTTGCAGTGTTGAACAGGGATCAGAAGGTAAAGCAGGCTGCTTCCAGGGTAAGTTTGCTCAGAAGAGCTTAGACCAGCAGTTTCCTTCTGGGTGCTTTACTCTGCTCAAGATAGTCAGGGCAGCCAGAGGACTGGTTTAGGAAGTCACGGAGGAAAAGATCCTTTTTGGGCAAGATCATGCTAATTTATATGCCACTACTCTATGGCCAAAAGGGCCACTGCGAGTTTAGTGTGTCTCTGAGCACCTGCTTCAAATGTGTTTTCCTTGTTTAGTTTTGTGAAATTGTTGGCAAGTTAATCACAGGATGCAGATCAAGCACTAGGGGAAGTGGTGTTGGTCATTCGAAGGTTCTGGTGGAAGTTTGCTTTGAGGCAAGATGCGTAACACTGAGAACATAGACAGTGTTTACAAATACCTAAGGACAGTCAGCCTATTCCAGTCTCTTCTTGGAGCGTTTCTCCTGTCCCATGCACACTTTATCTTCTATGATTTCAGCTGTCTGATATGTCCTCTTTTGCCTGTGATCAACTCCTATCTGATACTTGTTGCTGTTAAATATTTGCCACATTCCTCTTAAAGTTGGGTGGTTGCAATGTCAGCAGGGTACCATTTGGCAAGCAACGAGCTTTGAGAAAGATTGCAATAGTTTGGAGCTGTGCCCTGGTACAACCACCTACTTTATTCAGCCCGTAAGTGGGAGGTGATCCTGTTATCCAAAGTTACAAGTAGTAGAGGGAAGTTCATGGAGAAGCCTTTTGAACACAAATAAGGGAGGTTCAGTGAAATTCAAAACTAATATGTGGGAATGATGTTTTTTTCCAACACCAGTTAGATTGTGAAACTTGCTACTGGGGGACTACTTGAGGCCAAGGACTTAAGATGCAGAAAGGAACTGGATGTTTAGGCAGCTATCAAGAATATCAGTTACTATAATTCATAACAAATGTGGAAAGGGAATATATAATCACTTTCACTGTGTTTAAGCAGTTCTTGAACTGGTAGAGACTGGGTGCATTTTTTCACATCAAGATGTTGCAGAGATCCTTGTGCTCCCTTGAATTTGTGGGTTTGGCCATAAGAAAGATTACTGCCTCATCTGGACTGCTCGTCTGGTTTGATTCTTGGACATTTCACCACAGGCTTAAAGTAATAAGCCAGGGATCTGCTGCCAGCCAACTCTCTCAAGATCTCAGCTTCAGGCTGCAATTCTGGGTGTGTGCAACAGGGTGCCTAATTAATCTACTAATGGTTTGCCTTTGTTAGCGCTCACAACGTGCAAGGTGCAGAAAAGCAAAGCTGTTTGCCTTCCAAGATGCTCGCAGCTGCAGGACACCCTGATAAGCTGTGGAAGCTTGTGCAGAAGAGAGTCAAGCCCGATAAATGGCCAGGTTAGCATGTTTCAGGGGTTTTGGTCCAAGGAGGGTGCCCTGTCCTCAGGAAGGTGGTCTGGGACCAGGGCACAGCATGGGAGGAGACCTGGAGGTGACTGTGCAGTAATGTGACCAGTCAGGGCTGGCATCACGGGATTTGCAGGTGGTGGGAAATAGGACAATGATGGATGAATACTGGAGACAGCATTATATAACAGCACAAAGGTTGGATTACGTGCACAAACGAAGGGATCTGTTGGCTTGAGGGAGGTGATGGGTGTGTTTTGGAGGGCGGATTTGCCTCTTGGCTCTTCCAAGTGCTGCATAAGGGGTTGGTAGCCTGAATGCAGCCAGGGGCACACAGCAGTCACAGGGCAGTGTAGGCTGAAGTCAGCCTGGAGGAGCAGGCAAAGGAATGAGTACCTGAAGAAGGGGAAAGAAGGCACCAACTGGTGTGCCACATATAGCCTACAGCTGACTTAGCACTTGTGCTGCATTGCTCTCCTGCTCAAGGTTTTCTAATTCTGTCCCAGACGATGTCAGCGTCCCCCAGCAACTGGCAGCGAGACATACAAAGCGTTCCTCGGAGAGCCTGCAAGCATCTCCATCATCCTGCCCCCGCCTCACCCCAGGAGGGCTGAGGAGGGGGGGAGAGGCTTCCTAAAGGTGTGTCTGCTTCTCAGCTCTTGCTGGACGACTTGGGGTCTGCCTTCAGCTCATGTTTGGGCTGCTCACCTTCCCAAGGCCATCGTTCCCTGAGGAAGAAATGGTGTCACCCAAGTGATCTTTGCAGTTTGCTTTCCACTGTTCTGTAAAGCTTTTGATCACTTTTTTTGCGCCTCAGTTTCCTCTGTACAAGCATCAGTTTATAGATCACTGAGCAACCACGTTCTGAAATGCAAGTGTCTGGCTAAATGTAACCAAAATATGCACGAGTAGGGCTTGTCTGGCTCTCGTTGCCCAGCTCCTTTGGCAAGGGGTGCAGTTGAGGCAGAATGTATGTATCAAATCCCACCAGGCAGGACTCTTTACTAAGGAAAGTGCTAGCTGATGGGCCAGGAGGGGTACTATGTAGTTTTAAACGGAAAGATTAAGCAGTGCGTAAGACACTAATCCTGGCATGCTCTGTCACACTATGTAGGATAAAATTCCTCTGGTGCTGCTTTGGGCAATGAGGATTCCTGTGGCTTTAGGGCCCTGCAGCCTGGGCATGAGCTGCAAAGCTGTGCTGCCTTTCCCTTCCCCTCTTGCCCCTGAAGCACGCAGCAGGGGAGTTAAATTACTGCCCATTTAAATGAACTGTGTCTTAGGTCCCATTTTGATCTACTAGGAGGTGCAGTGGCTTCAGACTCGGAAAGGGCATTAAAGGATAGCTAAGTACATGGCAGAGAGTCCCCACATACCTGCATTGCCTGGAAGGTTTCATTGTGACTTAATGGAGCACAACTTCTCTCACTCTTTTCCTCCCTCTCAGTTTTGACTTGAAGTGCTCCAGTAAGTCTTGAGTCAGCCAAGGATCTAAAGGCCAGACTGACTGGTGGGATAAATCACCAGGCTTAATGTGATATGTGTTAAGTTTTGTTGATTTCTCTTAGGGATGGTCTGGGCTTGAAATCTGTCGAAACTCAAGCATCATATATGTTTTTAGGAAATCTGGCGCTGTCACAATTTAGACCTCTTTCTCTTCGGCCATCAGTAAGACAACTTCTCGATGACCGGAGGTATGGGTAGCCTTCAAGACCCAAAGCTCGGAGGTGTGAGCATCGCTCTCTGTGATCATATGTTCTCTGTCCTTGCACTGAAATCCTGTTTCTGACAAGCATGTGGTCTACGTTTGTTTAAATACTGCTAAACACCCAGACGCTCCAAAACGTGTTCAATACACCAGAATGCCCTATTTTCTGTTGCATGCATGAGTCTTGCTATTGTGTTAGAATTTAAGTGGTATGTAGCTCAGTCATATGCAAACCTTGAGACAGCCCAGCAAGAATGAAGCTGTAGAAACTAAAATTTTTCAACTATTTCCATGTCAAGCAGTAAGTACTTTGGATTTATGGAACCTGTGAGGGTTTCAGATAATGCTTGTACATTTTGAATCATATCCACAAAGATGGTATTTCTGGGGGGAGAGGGGCTATAACTACACTACTGTATGATCAATTGTATTGTACATATCTCAGAAGACTGTTTTGAGAGTCTAAGTAGCATTGTCAAGGCTTATTGAGCCCTGATAGAGATCCACACAAATATCTAGAATATAATCTGTACCATGGTTATCTGGGTGGATGCAAATGTGCATAGAGTGTTTAAGCTCCTCCTTTCTCATGAATCACTATGAGAGTGTTTGATTACCCTGTATACCTTCTTAACATGTTTATTGCTACTCTTGAAAGAGTAGAGAATTGACATGGAAAGATGCAGCTTTTGTTTTGCTTTGGAGGTTTTTGGAATTTGAGGCTATTGTGTCTGGTGGCAGTGTGTTCCCTGTGGCACCCTAGCTGTAGCATCTCTTTATAGTTGACCCTGTGCCTGTGGTCCAGCCTCCTAGCCGTCATGATGCTCAGCTCCACGTTGGCTGTGGACTTGCATTCTACCATAGCATTAACAGGCGCTTTCCGATGGTGCGGTGTCCTCTTATCGCAGCAGCATTTTTATTCCCAGGGCCTAGCCCATGGTTGAAGAGGTGTCCCCCAACCAGCAGGCAAAGGAGCCTGCAGGCAGGGTCTGGCAGGGTTTCCTCACACTCCTCTAGCCAGTCAGGGGTAAAGACCCTCCTTTTAAAATTGTCACGAGGTAATATGGGTCCGTTAGTGCTTTTAGTGGGCCGGGGGAGACTCAGCAACCGGTTGTGCTGTGGTCTAAGGGACAGAGCACACACAGAGCTGCCAGGTGCCTCTTACAGGAGGCAGGAAGGTCTTCTAACTGCTGCCAGCAATACACTGGATAATCCAGCCAAGCTGTTTAAAACAAGCTGTGGTGGAGCTTGGCTTTTTGTTGTGCTCGTAACACCTCTGTGTTCCCTCTGCATGTGAAAACAAACCTTGGTAAAGCACTGTGAAATCCTCCCATTGGAGACACTTGTGGGTGCAAGCCTGGTTTTTGGGGAGCAGTGATGTATAGACATGTAACATCTCTCCTCCAGGATCTATTAAGTAGCTATGCTGGCTTTCTTTAAATAGCTGGCTGCTGCTGTGCCCCTTATTTAGCTGTAGGCAGGCAAGTGACATGATGATGCTCAGGAATGTCATTTTGCTTCTCATGTGACCTATGAGATCAGAGGTTGTTAGCAGGAGATATACAGTGACTGTCAGAAAGTGCCGCTGGATCTGGGACCTGGAAATCCTGCGGGGTTGGGCAGGATGTCAGAGTACAAGGGCTGAATGACCCCTTGGGGAGACCCTGGCTGTAGGGAGTGACTGAGCCCCTTAAATACCCTATGGAAGCTTTGCATGCTCAGTGCTTGACAGCTAGTGCAAGCTGCTTCTGCCTCCACCTCTTAACAGTTATGTTTAAAGTTGCAATTTTGTGTAAGATGCGTGTAATCAGGACTTTAGAGGTCCACCTACAGAGTGCGATATGAGCAAGGCTTCAATTTCAGCCACTTCTGCTTGAATAGCCAGCCCTGAGGGTTTTTCTCCCGCTTGTTAAACTTCTGTCAAAGTCAGTTGCTTTGCAATATGAGATGACTTCAGAGCTGCCAGCAAGAGGCTGATGACATACTTTATGAAGACTGTTACCCCCAAAGGTAGTTCAGAAATGCCTGTTATTTCTATTAAATACTTTTGTCCCAAACTCATCTCTCCTGAGCAACTCTGTTAAGCTGATAGAACTGTGACAGTTGGCTGTGGGCTGCTGTGTGCGTGCAGGTGTGAATTATTTTTAACCCCTTTTGCTTCTAAGTTTATTTCTACCTCTCTCCTTGAGAAATTTTGGATCATGGAAGTGGGAACAGCAAGTGCAGCTGGACCCTAAGTGCCAAAGCTGATTTGGATGAATGCTTGTAGAAGGAACAGTTTAAAGGACAGTGGAAGAAGTCTTTCCTTCTGTAGTTTTGGGGGCTCTGAAACAGCTGGGAGACTGGATCCTGAAAGGTGATGCTGCTGTGCAAGAGTCACCTGACACAAACTCCAGCCTCATGACTTCTTTAAATTAGTTGTGCCACCCTTTTTCTTTGGGAATGGTCACATTTGAAATTATTTACCCATTTATTCTGGCAAATGAATTTCAGTATCTGGGTTTGTCAAGGATGGGTAAATACAGCTATTTTCAAATTAAAATCTGGGCTGTTTTGATTGACAAATTGACCACATAGTATTTTTATTTCCTGCCTGGTTTGTCTAACTCTCAGAATGTGATGCTGGTAGAAAACTTTTGCGATAACAAGTTCATCATTAGTTTTGAGCACATATTTTGAAAAATGCTTGTAAACTAAAATTTGGTGAAGACTCTTGCCAAAGGCTAAGTTATCTGAACAAAATGGAAGATATTCAAGTGTGTATTTTATAGTAATTTTTTTTTTTTTCAGTACTCATACAAAAGCATTATCCATGAAGGAAAATAGTGGTTTTTACAAAACTGAGATGTGTTTCCTCTCTCACGTAGAAATGAAACAGTAGTTTCTGGTTTCTGGCACTTGTACTGCAGAACTCCAGAAGTGGTTTGCAGCTGGTGTGATAAAATGAAGTGAAGTTGGCTTCATCACAAAGGAGCTTCCTCTGCCTATGCAATATCAAATGCCTTGTGGCAACGGCAGCCTCCTCAGGAGTATGCTAGGATGACCCCTGGCAGGCATCCGTGACAGACCGGGGATCCACGTAGCTATGTTGTCTCCAGGTATCTGTTGCTGTGGAGCGCTTCTGCCTGGTGGGTACTGGCCAATGTTTTGTTTTGGCTCCTTGTTTTTTGTGGCTGATCCCCTGTGGGGCACATGGAGTTGGTTTTGTTTCTGGGTAGATAGCTAAAGTAAACAACTTAGCTGAATGTTTGAATACTTTTAGCTAGCAATAACATGAAACTATGTGCTGCAGCAAAGACAAGCTAGTACTTTCAGAAACTGTTGTGAAATAATTTTGTGTCTTTTGATTTGCCCTTGTGAATGTTACATGCAGATAATGACTGAAAAAGATGTTTTATTAATTCTTTTCATATTGACAGAGGCAAAGGAAGACATCTTAGAATTAAATTATAAGCTTTTGAGGACTTTGCATTGGTATAGTAGCTACAGGAAAAGATACAATCTCCTAGATTCAACACTGTTCCCTGTCAGTGAGTGTACAGGTTTCTTATGATAAAATCATATTGATATAATTGAGGGATCAATCAAGGCATTTGGAAATCTGTGACTATGGGTGGAATCCTTCACCTTGTTGGATAAGTCTCCCGAGGGGTGGGAAGTGGTGTAACGTTGGCAACCTCCTGCCAGTGCCTCCATTCTTCCTCTTCCCAAGTTGAATGTCAGTTTAGCAGAGCTCTTATTAGATAGCTTGCAGTGGGGGGCTGCTGTACATTTAATAATGCTATAGTTACCAGCCTGTGAGGTTTGAGGCTGGAATGTCATTTTTGTGCCTGCTGCTTCTTGTAGGAGTTGCTGTTGGGAGTATCTCTCTCCCATTTGTGCTTTTTATGATCTGAAATAAATTGAGATTCTAACTGTCTTTTAAATTAGATGGGGCTTATGCTCCTTTAGAGCATCACTGTAGAGATGTCCCCAAGGAAGTTTCCAGTGTGGGTGTAATCCCTGCCATCTTTTCTTTGCACCACTCTTTTCATAGAATCATAGAATCATAGA